>VIAB01018656.1:34856-54141 GCA_009801035.1 Oophaga pumilio | reverse complement strand
AATATCGGCCGATACCTGATACTTGCGGCATCGGAATGCTCAACACTACTTCTGACACAAGGAGGCATGTCGATACGGGGGTGTTAAATTATCTGTCCAGGGCTGCCCAGGATGAAGGTGAGGAGGCCTATGCCCGCAGCCCGGCCTGGTACCTCCGTCCACTACCCCAGGAGGTCAGACTGCGTGTTCGAGGATCCATTCAGATCCTGATTAATGCCTGCACACCCCCCAATAACCCATATGAGGTTTTTGAGTTTTTGGAGCGGTGTCAGCTGTCAGCCCGTAACCAGCTCAGAATTTCCTCAAACCCAGAAGTGCAGGCTCAATCAAGATCTGAGCCACCTCCTCCACAGGTGCCTACACCACATCTCAATCCACCCCCAACCCAACATTGGCCTCCACAGGGCCAAATGCTAGCCTATAATCCACCTGCCCAATATGGCCACTTGATCAGACCCAGTGTTGGAGGCTGGTCCCAACCTGGCTTTAATCGACATGGCCATATTGGGGGGTATGAATCACGTGGCTACCAAAATCCACAGGAGTATCATCTCCAATATCCATCTGGCCATTTCTTTAGTCACCACCAGGATCCTAGCCACATCACCCATCCTCGCCCAGATTATGTTCGCACACAGAGTGAGATCCAAGTTGGGCGCCAAACCCAGCAACAAAGTGAAGCTTGACTCCCGCCATCCCCACCACCTACCTACGAAAACATAACTTCTAGTTGTGTGTTATGATGATAACGCAGATTTAATTTTTTTTGTTTATTTTGGTTTTACAAAATATGCTAAGAAATGTTTGGCCACATTTGTATGGCAACAAAAGCCATATGACTGTATTTTATTTTTTTATCCCAAGTTATTTTTTGCCTTTATAAAAAGGTACAAATCTACGCGTTTTGTGTTATTTAATTCTTAACTTGGCCAACAACATATTTCAACATTAGCCACAATGAAAATGAAAACACACACAAACTTCAAGAACAAACAAGCTTTTAAATAAAATACATAGTTACAACATAGAAATAGCATTTTCTTGACACGGAGTAGCACCATGAAGTGTAAGAAAATAATTTGTGAACACATCACGTACTTTCAGTTCAGACAGCTTACGACGGGGAGGGATCACATGTGGAATAGGCATACCCACATTGGCAGACACAACTTCAGCACCATCAGATGATGAGCAATCATGTATTTGGGGGAAGTTATGTAGGATGACACATGCTTTTATCACCTCATTTACGTTAGCTTCACTCAACTGAATGGCTAACTGGAGGACACGCCATTTGGCACAAAGAATGCCAAAGGCGCACTCCACCTGTCGTCGTGCGCGTGATAGGCGCCAATTAAAGATTCGGCTCCGGTCGTCCTGGTTTCTACGGGGATAGGGCCTCATTACATGACGGGTCAATTGAATGGCCTCATCTGCAACAAGACCAATTTATGTGTACCTGGAAGCCACGTTAAGGCTTTTCTCATTTTCCAGGTCCTAACTATGCCAATACTCACTTAGAAAAGTCTGTCTGCATGGGAACATATGAATCCTCTCTTCAGACTAAAATCTACATCTCTGTGGAGGGGTAATGAACTTGATATAATTAAAACGCCTGTGACCAACAGGTGGAGTGCTCAGGTAAAAGGTAAATAAATACATATCAAAAAACTGACTGGCACATCCAAATATAGATTTAGTGTGAACCGGTGCTAAAACCTAGAGTCACCAACTCATAGACATTCAAGAAAAATAGATAGCACACTGTAGCGCTATAGCTTGCAGACACAAAATATGAAAAATATGAAAAATGAATTGCATCACTGCCTTAGAAATATGAAAAATTTAGAAGTCTTAGCACATAAAAAGGCCAATTTATGTGTACCTGGAAGCCACGTTAAGGCTCTTCTCGTTTTCCAGGTCCTAACTATGCCAGTCCTCACTTAGAAAAGTTTGTCTGCATGGGAACATATGAATCCTCTCTTCAGACTAAAATCTACATCTCTGTGGAGGAGTAATGAACCTGGTATACCTGGTGTTTACTTGCCAACCATTCACCTTTACGAGACAAGCTTGTGGCCCCCTTGCTGGGTGAACAGTTCACACTACAGGCCGGATACGTATAGTATGAACAGCTTCGACCCAGGTTCCATCCATCTGCCCGGAGGTCAGGGGACATCAGGCGGCTATATGGCCTAGGCCATTTCCAGCATATAATATTGCTAGCTGGGACACTCTGCATTACCTCCCCCGCCCCATTGAACCTTGGACACCCCACCTCTTTTGAGTCTCTGCCTTATGTTGGGACCCCGAGTATGGAATGGGCTGCTTCCCCAAGGAATCTCTGTCCCCCTGATACATCTTGATAAGTCCGACCAGGTCATTGGTGTTCTGGGGATCACCCTGGGCAACCCAAGTTTGTATTGACCTCGGAAGGGAATGCATGAACCAGTCCATCACCACTCACTCTACCATCTGTGCATATTCCTTGGAGTCTTACAAGGCTAAGTCATGGTAAGCCTTCATGGGCTGTCCTGTTAAGTATGGCACCAGCAATTCTGCCCATTGATCTGGCAGACGTTTCTCCCTCTCGAAAACTCTTTCAAAAACGGTCAATAAGACCTCTATGTCGTCACCCTCAGTTTTTTCAGCAGGGTTCTTCTTAAAATCATCAGTCAACCTTGGAGTCTGAGCTGCCGCTGTGCTATGAACCGCCTCTGCGAGTAGAGCAAACTGATGCTGCTGGTGGTGGTGCTGCTGCTGAATCTGTTGCATAAGCAGTTTATGTCTCCTGCTGTGCCAGCTGTTGTTGTGGTTCAGCTGTTGCTGCATCTAGGCTTGCACCAGGTGTTTCACCAGGTCCTCCATGCTGTCTGACATTATTTGCTGGTTTATAGCTGCCTTCACCAAGAACATGCAGTGCCTCTGTAGCCATCACATGTGTTCCCGGGGAACGATGCCCACATTCTCCACCAATTGTGGGATTGCTAATTACTTGGGTATGTTGTGAGACAACACAGGAAGCGTTTCCATTTAAATGTCCATACTGGTTTATTGGTGCTTCATAGACCAGCCACAAGCAAATGAAAGACAAACATCCTTCTAGTGCAGGCAAAACAAAATAAACACTTCTTGACAAAGTCTCTTTGGTCACACAGACTGAATAGCATCTAGTATACCAGCTCCGCCTGGAGATAACACACAGGAGACCTTCTTCATCCATACACACAGACCATGTGTCAAACAACAGACTCCATTTTAACATCTGAACCACACCCAGAGGTGGGGTATGTGGGCAGCCAGACACGTCCATCTCTTAGGCTACCTGTAAAACCTGGCCCAGATGCACCAAACAAGCCTCAAGCCTCTGGTTTACATTACAGATGACAACATCTATCTGATACATACCTCCCATCAACAAAGTATTTGGTAGCCACCTTTAAATACTATGATACTCTATGTAAACTTAAAAGCGATTTTGAAAAAATAATAAAGCAATCATATATAAAGATATAGATAGATGATAGAAATATATTATATATACACTGCTCAAAAAAAATAAAGGGTACACTCAAATAACACATCCTAGATCTAAATGAATAAAATATTCTCATTGAATACTTTCTTCACACCGGTCATGCTGAAGGATGTTGCTGGCAGCAGATCGCTCTCCACGGCGTCTCCAGACTCTGTCACGTCTGTCACATGTGCTGAGTGTGAACCTGCTGCCTGCAACATCCTTCAGCATGACCGGTTTGGCAGTGGGTCAGTAATGGTGTGGGGTGGCATTTCTTTGGAGGGCCACACAGCCCTCCATGTACTTGCCAGAGGTAGCCTGACTGCCATTAGGTACCGAAATGAGATCCTCAGACCCATTGTGAGACCATATGCTGGTGCGGTTGGCCCTGGGTTCCTGCTAATGCAGGACAATGCCAGACCTCATGTGGCTGGAGTATGTCAGCAGTTCCTGCAAGATGAAGGCATTGAAGCTATGGACTGGCCTGCCCATTCCCCAGACCTGAATCCTATTGAGCACATCTGGGACAGCATGTCTCACTCTATCCACCAACGTGACGTTGCACCACAGACTGTCCAGGAGTTGACGGATGCTTTAGTCCAGGTCTGGGAGGAGATCCCTCAGGAGAACATCTGCAACCTTATAAGGAGCATGCCCAGGCGTTGTAGGAATTCATACAGGCACGTGGAGGCCACACACAATACTGAGCATCATTTTGACTTGTTTCCACTTTAATTTTGTCTTGTTTTGATTTTCATTTTGACTTGTTTCCACTTTCATTTTGGGTGTCTCTCCAAATCCAGGCCTCCAGTGGTTCAAAAATTTGATTTTCATTGATGATTTTTGTGTGATTATGTTAACAACGCATTCAATTTTTTACACAACAAAGTATTCAATGAGAATATTTAATTCATATAGATCTAGGATGTGTTATTTGAGTGTTCCCTTTATTATTTTGAGCAGTGTATAATATAGACAGAAAAATATATAGACAGATACAGTGACGTGTAAAAGTTTGGGCACCACTGGTTAAAATTACTGCTATTGAGAACAGTTAGGGTATGTGCACACGTTGCAGATTGGTCTGCAGAATTTTCTGCACAGAATCTGCATCTCTTGGCAGAAACTGCAGGTCAAAATCTGCAGTTTTTATCTTTTTTTTGTCCTTTTTATCTGCAGATTTACTGCAGTTTTTGTGCAGATTTCCCCTGCCTTTTCAGACCTGCAGATTCCTATAATGGAGCAGGTCTCAAAACCCCAAAAGCAAGTTGAATATGAAATGATCTTTAAAAGGCCTAAAGTTAAAGATGACACATTTCCTTTGCATTTTAGACAAAAAATGGACATATTGTAATTTTTTACATTTTAAAAATGACAAAAAAAATTGGCCAATGCAAAAGTTTGGGCATCCTGCATGGTTAGTACCTAGTAGCACCTCCTTTTGACATTATCACAGCTTGTAAACACTTTCTGTAGTCAGTCAAAAGTCTTTCAATTCTTGTTTGAGAGATTTTCATCCATTCTTCCTTGGAAAATTCTTCCAGTTCTGTGAGATTCCAGGGTCATCTTGCATGCACTGCTATTTTGAAGTCTAGCCACAGATTTTCAATGATGTTCAGGTCAGGGGACTGTGAGGGCCATTGTGAAACCTTCAGCTTGTGCTTTTTGAGGTAGTCTATTGTGGATTTTGACATGTGTTTAGGATCATTATCCATTTGTAGAAGCCATCCTCTTTTCAATTTCATCTATTTTACAGATGGTGTTATGTTAGAATCCTAGAATTTGTTGAAATTCCATTGAATCCATTCTCCATCTACCTGAGAAATGTTCCCCATACCATTGGCTGCAACACAACCCCAAAGCATAATTGATTACCCCCATGTTTAATGGTTGATGAGATGTTCTTTTTCTGAAATTCTGTGCCCTTTTTTCTCCACACATACCTTTGATCATTGTGGCCAAATAGTTCTATTTTAACAACAGGCCTTGTTTACAAAATTCTTCAAGCTTGTTTAGATGTTCTTTTGCATACTTCTGACACTCAATTTTATGGTGAGGACGCAAGAGAGGTTTTTTTTGTTGATGAATCTTCCATGAAGGCTGTGTTTGTGCAGAAGTCTTCGAATACTAGAACAATGTACCACAACTCCAGACTCTACTAAATCTTTCTGAAGGTCTTTTGCAGTCAAGTAGGGGTTCTGATTTACCTCTCATTTCGAACTGAGGAAAGAGCAACTTGAAAACGCTTTGCTTTCTTCTCATTGCCTTCTCCTTCTTTGTGGGCCTCCACCATTTTCATTTTCAGATTGCTAGGCAGCTGCTTAAAACCCATGGCTGCTGTTTTTTGGCACAAGGTTGGAGGAGGTTGGATTTTTATAAATCTGGTTAATTTGCATCACCTGGCCTTCCCTAACGATGTTATTGAACAAGCCACAATGCTAACTGGCTAATTAAGGCCTAAAACCTTGGTCGTAGTTATCTGAGCACACAAATCTCTATGGCTTTGGACGCTGCATATTTTTGCTGCGTCCAAAGCGCTGCCTTGTATTGAACACAGGTAAATCCGCATGTGTTCACTGAACCATGTGGATTTACCGCATTCAATACATTTCTATTGATGTAATTTCTGTAGCAGAGACTAGTGTCTCTGCAAGAGAAATTGACTTGCTGCAGTCTTGAACGACGCACCACATGTCAGTGACTACGGGTGATCCGCAGGCGACTATGCACGCTTAGTGGACATGCGAGTTCTAGAAACCAGCAGCAGTTCCTGATCGTGGGCACGCACCCCAAGGATGTCCAAACTTTTGCATTGTTCTATTTTCCTTTTTCTAACTTTAGGCCTTCTAGAGATCATTTCATCTTCAACTTGCTTAACTCTTCACAATAACAGTAATTTTGACCAGGGGTGTCCAAACTTTTACATACCACTGTATATAGGTTTCTTTCTGTTTACCTTTCTTCTCATTATCTGTTACCTAGCAAATTAATATCAGATGTTATGACCTCAATAACACACTATGTAGATAGTATTACCAGGTATCTTCAAAACTGTACGTGGTTGGCCGGTTTTCCCACAGAATTTCAATTGCAGACACAACTTTGCTGGATTGGTTCCTGAACAACGAGTCTATTCTGCTTCCTAGTACATTACACGTCTGTCTGTTGCTTCAACTGTGCTTCGTCAATCCCTGTGGTTCCAGTTCTGCGCTTTCAGTTGCCATTACTTCCAGCCGGCAACATCTGCCTCTGTTGTTCCAACTGGATCATCTGTTGCACCAACGCCATCTGTCTGTGAACTGCTCATCTGGGCCAAAGGCGTGTAGGATCCACCTTTCCAGGTGAGACATAACACTGATTTGGTCCCCAAAGAAAACACAGAAAAATCAGATAAACATTCTCCTACATATTGTTCCAATGTGTTTCCTCCGGTAATACAGAGGGATCAACAGGGAACCATGATCCTAAAGAATAAATGACCATCCCCCCTCCAAAAATAAATAAATAAAAATTAGAAAATAAGAGTCAAACGGCTGTTAGGTCATTATTGCACTGTCTTTTCAGTCCATCAAATAATAAGTTGAGGCAGGTATATGGAAGATAGATTCGTGGCCTTTTACCCCACAGTCATGAGCCAGATACTCCCAGATAAAAGATAAGGCACAGTAAACCTGGCGCTGGTGCACAAAACTACAGACAGATATCATTTACATGGTTGATTTCAAAATGCTATATAATATATATGCTACTTCTTCTTTACATACATCTTCAGAACAGTTTCCAGGCTATAATACAATCTGTCCAGATGGTGTCACTGCAACAACAGTATACACAGCGTTAGTTACTGTGGCACATACTGTACATCTAATTGTAACATTTCACCCAACCACTGGAATCTCATCATTTTTAAAACTCTAGAATTCTTGGCATCATAAATTACAAATCAGCCTTAAATATAGCCTGGGCTACTTTTACTATAAATTCAGTTATTATTATATTAATTTGCTTTCGTCTTTATTACTTTTAGAGTTTAACACAATAAAAATTGTCTGTTATCTTTATATTGTAAGGTCCTGAGATTAAGGGTGCCTTAAAGCCCCCATCACACTAAGCGAGATCGCTAGCGAGATCGCTGAAACGTCACCGATTTTGTGATGCAACAGCGATCTAGTCAGCGATCTCGCTATGTGTGACACGCAGCGACGACCGGCCCCCCTGCTGGGTATCGCTGATCGTGCTCGAATGTCCTGGACCATTTTTTCATCGTTGGTGTCCCGCTGGCCAGCACGCATCGCTGCATGTGACAGCGGGAGACCAATGATCAGTGAGCTCCCAGAGCTGTACATCAGATGCATGGGCAGACTCACCAGTGATCGGGACCAGCGAGCACGCTGGTATCCAGGCTAAACATCAGGTAACTAAGTGCTGCGCAGCGCTTAGTTACCTGATGTGTACATTGGATACCAGCATGCTCGCTGGTCCCGATCACTGGTGAGTCTGCCCATGTGACAGCTCACCAGTGATCAGCTAACGATGTCCCAGCGATCCCATCCACGTCGGATCGTTGGTGGGATCGCTGGGACATTGAAGAGCGTGACGAGGCCCTTACTCTGGACAATTACTATGAATGAGCTAGTTTCCTGATAATAGTGTACACACAGGCTGTCAATCACCTGATGAATTAGCAAAATACTCATTCATTAAGTGAAATAATTTTTAAGCTTGCTTAAATTGTAGCCAACATATTAAATTTTTCATAAAGCAATAATACACATGGAAACAGGAAACTTTGTAATATATTTTAACAGAGAAATCTGCTTCTCTCTCCTACTGGGTTAATCTTTCATTCTCAATATTCTCAATTCACAGGTAAAGTCTATTTTCAAAGAATAGAGACTTTCCTATTACTGAGATTGGAGATGACAGTTGGTGTTCATCATGTTCTATGGATTAGAGAGGGGGAGTAGTAGGCAGGAGTTAGGAGCAGAAGCATATGTTCTGCTGCTAATTTTACTGGAAGGACATTTAAACTAGCTACCACTATCATGTGATGTAAGCACACCTTGTCTTCCTTCTTCTATCATCCCCATAAATGATTTCCTTTGTTTTTCTCATTGTATCAATTATGGTTTCTTTGTTGATTTCAGTAAAGTTTAAAAGTATTTTGGAAAAAAAAGCATTTGGAATAAGTCAATAGACTGTGCAACTAATGGTAGCAGAAAGCTCTGTCAAAACTGGCAACATTCTTTAGATGCCCACTTCCACTACAATTCTGAATGGGTGGTGCGGAAAGGGATGAAGCTGCTGCCAGGCACCCCTGATGGTGACTTATCTGCCCTAAAAAGAAAATGATCGGGCATATTGAAATCTAATCCTCCAGCGGCCCCCAGCCGGTGGCGTGCCTCTAATAGCAGCACACCACACGGCCGCTATGGGGCCCGTAAGAGGGGCCCAGCGCCACCCCCCACATGTCGCATTCAACTTATCGTCATTATAGATGCTGATACAGTTGAAAGCAGTGATGGAGGAGACAGCATCAGATGACACTCCCTCTCCCATCACTCCCCCTGTGCTTGTGACTCAGCGGGCACGTGATGACGTCACTCATTATGGGCCACACTGTGCCATCAGTGGAGCTGATGAGACCAGATTATAGCCTGGAGCAGTGCGGGGAACGAGGAAGAGACGTGAGGGGTGTGAGTGTGTATTGCATTATACTGTGTGTGTTTATGCATGTGTATATATGTGTATGCATTATACTGTGTGTGTGTGTGTGTGTGTCGGGGAGGCTGCATTATACTGTGTGTGGTGGGGGCTGCACTATACTGTAAGGGGGCTGCATTATACCCTGAGGGGGGTGCATTATACTCTGTGACGAGGCCATATTATACTATGAGGGGACTGCATTAAACTCTGAGGGGACTGCATTATACTCTATGAGGAGACTACATTATACTGCGTGTTTGTGGGGCTGAATAAAACTCTCTGAGGGGGGCTGCATTAAACTCTCTGGGAGGGCTGTATTATACTTTGAGGGGGCTGCAGTATACTCTGAGGGGAGCTGCAGCATACTCTTACCGGGGCTGCAGTATACTGTATGAGGAGGGTTGCAGTATACTGAGGGGGCTGCAGTATACTCTATAGGGGGGGTTGCATTATACTCTGAGGGATGCTGCAGTATACTCTATCAAGGACCATGGGGAGTGCATTATACTATATGTGCTATATGGGACCTGCATTATACTGTATCAAGGACTATCTGTCCCCCATCATTCTTCCTCAGCCGGTGTAAACAAACTCAGGAACAAGCAACACGCTCCTTTAACGGCCTGAACTCAGCACATGTAAATACAACCGAAATGTTTTTGTGTGATGGTGCAATATGTTAGCATTTGGGGCCCCACTTTAAACTTTTGCCCAGGACCCCACTTTGTCTAAAACCGGCTCTGCTTGCAGCACACTTTCATGGATCCATATCAGTACTTTATACCCAGAGTTGTCAACCTACTATACGTGTACTTCAAAGAGTATACAACTTTGTCTGTAGGGAGTATTCAGACTGTACTGTCCAGACCACTGTGATCATACACTTGGGTGTGCTTTGAAGTATATTATTCCAATAGGTGGTACTTAGATTGGGGAATCCTGCTCTATACAGCAGGTTAGAGGGATCAGATCCTGGTATAGGTATGAACGGCAAATTGCAACACCTTATGACAGAGGTGGGCAATTAATTTTCCAATGGGGCAACATGAGAGACCGTAACTGTGGCTGAAATTAATTCTGCTCAATACTAATATTAATACAATAATTATAATTATTTTATATTAAATATTAATTGTATCACTTAATATTGAGCAGAATTATGCTGACTTCCCCCTATATATCGTATGAGCCTACACACAGTCCCCTAGATACAAAAATACAAGAGAAAAACAAAAAAACTGAACTGAAGTAGACTTGAATGACATGCATGATGTAAAAGCATATTCACACTGGCCATAAAAGCAAGCAAAACCAAAGGGAAAAACAATGTGTGCATATACCCTAATGAAAATAAATAAGAAAAAAAGCAAGTGCGTTAAATAATTAACATAGGGTACTTAGTAAACACTGTTTTGATCAAAAAACCATAAAGCTGTCCCACCACGGCAAGGTGTACCCATTTGGACAGTAATTACACTCTAACTTCAAAACCTACCTAATGTGAATAGTGGCAGAGAGTCTCCGGGTCCCAAACGGACACCCAGCTTAAGAGGGACTGTATGTGAACTAAACAGTATGAGTATACAGTATGAGCCTCCACATAGCCTCCCATATAGATACGAACACATGATCCATGCACACAGTGAACAAGTCTGTAGGACAGTGTTCACACCTCCAAAAGACAAACACAGAAAAGCACAGTAAAACAAATGTATAAAAATACTCTGTTGTAAAAAAGTAACAGTAAACAGCAAGTGCTAGTAAAAAGATGATAAAAAAAACAGGGTATTTAGTTGATACCCTGTTTTTTATCATCTTTTTACTAGCACTTGCTGTTTACTGTTCTTTTTTACAACAGAGTATTTTTAGACGTTTGTTTTACTGTGCTTTTCTGTGTTATAGCCTCCCATATATAGCGTAAGCCCAACACAGCCTCCCATATACATCGTGAGCCCCACTTAGTCTCCCATATACAGCACGAGTCCCACATATCCTCTTGTGTACAGCATGAACCCCACATAGCCTCCTATACACAGTATGAGCCCAACATATCCTTTCATATACAGTATGAACCCCATATAGCCACCATATATACAGTATGAGCCACATATAGCATCCCTATATACAGCATAAGCCCCACATAGCCTCCAATTTACAGTATGATCCCCACATAGCCTCCCAAATACAGTTTGAGCCCCACATAGCCTCCTATATACAGTATGAGCCCCACATTGCCTACTATATACAGTATGAGCCCCACACAGCCTCCAATATACAGTTTGAGCCCCCCTTAGCCTCCCAAATGCAGTATGAGCCCCACATAGCTTCCATATATACAGCATGAGCCCCACATAGCCTCCCTATATACAGCATGAGCCCCCACATAACATCCTATATACAGTTTGAGCCCCACATAGCCTCTTATATACAGCATGAGCCCCACATAGATTCCATATATACAGTGTGAGCCCCACATAGTCTCGTATATACTGTGTGAACCCCAAATAGCCTCCTATATACATACAAACATCTCTTACACATGAAAAAAACACCACATACTCACCACGCTCCTGTTCCCCCGGCGTTCTGCCTCTGCTCCTTTCTCCAGTACACTGACTCTCTGCAGTGCACAGCTGACGTGAGAAAAAAAATGACGCCATCGCGTCAGCTGTCTCACACGCTGATTGGTGGAAGAAGGAGCCGGTGGCCCCTTCTTCCACCAATGTATTCACACCTTTCTGCATCCCAAGGATCCGAATAGAATTGACAGCAGGTGTCGGTGGATGGACAAAAGGCGGAGGAGGGTAGAGTGCGGCTCGTGAACCATTGTTTCAGCCCTTTGACTGTCTTGGTCTGCAGGCCGGATTGGAACAGCCAGAGGGACGAATGTGGCCTGCGGGCCGCACTTTGCTCAGGTCTGCTTTGTGACATACATTACTTTCTAATGAGTTTCTGGCAGAGGAGCCAAAAACTGCAATGAAAGTTAAATGTTTTCCTAGTCAATTTTGAGCTAATTTTAAAAGTATAATTATAACACAATTTCGTTTTCAAGATTTCCCACAAAAAGAAATTGAAGGCGAGGACTTTTTACAAATGTGCTCCCATGTGGGCTTTTCTGGGAGACTTTGTGTGCATTTCTTGCAGGATCGAGTAGGTCTTAAAATGTCAGATAAATTGGGAATCAGAAGTTGAGGGGTATGCTTTGGGATATTCTCTTATTTGAACGTTATCCGCTGTCCATTTTTTACCACTTCCATCTATAGCCCGTGTCTTACCCTATTTGCTTAAAAGTTGATAGCATTGGTGGCTTCTGTCTTGGAAAAGTATCATATTTTGTAATGTTAAAACATAAAAGAACAACAGAATAAAACAGCTTTCTCTGTGGCATTGTGCTCAGATTGAATGTGACATAAGTAAGGTCTGTGAACACAATAAATTATGGTAATAGGTTACTATTCAAGTCATCTGTGCGTTTGATACAATTACCTCATTTATAGGGTTATGAAAGAGTCTGATGGTCTCCAAGTATGATGTAAGTGGCTACATGAGGACAGCACACACCAGATGAGTCACTGCTATCTCCAAGCAAAGTGCAGTAGCAAATAAAACAAGTAGTACAAAAGTGAAATGATGTAGGTGTGTGTACAGTACGATTGCCAAACAGCTCATTTATGAATGGGAAGAAAGCATGTAGCAGATAAGTGATCGTAAGGAGAGTTTAGTAAATATGAATAATGATGAGATAACAATCCTGCAGCACCTTTTTTTCTTAGTGTTAATAATAATTTTTATTTCTATAACGCCAACATATTCCGCAGCACTTTATAGTGTTGTGCGGTTCCTTAACTACTTCTTCTTGAAATGCATTAGTACACTCCTCAACTTTGAAATTGTAACACCAGGAAGGAAAAGTTGTGGAATTATGAAAATCACAGAATGATAGACATATTAGTAATATGTAAATGATGGAAAAATGAAAGCAACATTTCAAAACATCTTGAATTATTCAGTATCCAGTATGAGCACCATATAAAGAAAAACACACAAAAGCCTTGGCATTAATGGTTGTCTGAGGAAAGTTCTGCCACCTTGCACTTGAGCACACAAATCAGCAATATCCTGTGCTGACAGCTCCCTTTGCAATTGCCAATGATGTCACAGATGTGCTCAATAAAAGTCCAGAGACGCTATAGGCCATGTTAGCCTATTTAGCTCATGTAGGCTGTTCACAGTAGTACAAGTAACATGCATCTGATGTTATGTTGAAAAATGGCTCCTGGGACACTGTGGAACTGGCGCAACACTGATTCCACGACCAAATCAATGTAACGTCAAGCTGTTACTGTACCTGGACTGGAAACTATTGAGGTCTGGCTTCCATGCATTATGTCACATTTTCATAATTGTATATAATATATATATACATATATAGGCAATGCAGTTTTGGTCCAAACGTGCAGATTTTACTGCATTCCACAGCTAGCACAGCAACAACACAACAAAATCATAAATATTAAACCCTAACCTTGTCCAGGCGCTAACTAAACAGGACCTGAATAATTCATACACCACTGAGCTAGCCCCATATATATATTATAATTTTTTAATGGTATAAAATATGAAAAATAATTTAAAACTTTTTGATCTTTTTTTAAACACTAGGGGGAGCAGCTGCTGATCTTTGCCATGACGATCTAGCGTATGCGTTATGACTACAGCAAAAGCAGTCAAGATCTGCTGACGTGTGTGATGTCACTCTTCCTCTCCCCCCGCTGGGCAAAGGATAAGGGAGGATGAAGTTTAGCAGCAACAGTGCGGAGACTTTTTATTGATAGAGAAGAAAATCCAGCTCACCCATATGCAAGATTTCTCATGACTCGGAGCAATGACAGCGTTTATGCCTTGACACAGAAAAGTCCAAATAAAGTGAGGAGAGTCCAGCTTCACGATCACGATGAATCTTTATTTCCAGTGTGAAGGAGTACAAAAATGTCAGTATAGTTTAAAATTCATCATAGTCAAATTAAAACATTCATCTACGCGTTTCTGGTGAGTACACCCCTAGTCATGATGGTGACTGCAAAGTAATTCTGACATGTGGATAGTGTGGATAGCACCTCTCTGGGCTATGAACAATGGCGCCTGGCACCCCCCCCAAAACTGGGGACTGGACAACCCAGATGGCATGCCCAGTTGTCAGGGAAGACCACCACAGTGTAGGAAATGCCGTTGGACACTGACTGCAGTCTCCTGTGGCCTGGGGCTGCCTTATATGTGGTATCGTACCCATCAGTAAATAAAAATGACAGCCTCTATTGGTTGCAAAAATTGAATGAATAAATACACGAATCAATACATTTTTTACCTTTTTTATTTTATAAATGATTATATAATTAAAAATAATTATTGAAAAAATCAAAGTCACGACACATTCCCTTTAAGCACAGCAGATTTTTTACACAGAAGGCAGCAGAAAATACTCAAAGTTTACGCTCCGAGGGAATATGACCTTATAGAGCAACTCTCTGTTCTGGCCAATGAGAGGGGGGATTTTGAGCGATAGACCCTCTCTTTGATGTTTACATAGTTTAATCCCTATAAAATGTTTATACACATTGTGAAATTATCTAAAATATGTCCTTTTCTAGAATAAAAACGTCTAAATAAAATGCTATGTTATATATACATAAACACACGGCGTCAGAAGGCTATGGCTCTTGCATCCATTACAATGACCAATAGTAATATTTAGCCATTATGTGGTCATCTAGGGTAAAATTACATTAGGGAATGTTTGTCTCCCATGTGCTGCGCACGATGGACAAATGCTCATTGGATCCACATCTACTGGGATCCAACAATGCCTCTGTACAAGGAGCAAGCTTTCTTCTGTGCAGAATGCATAAAATATCATTTCCAGAAACTGAAGTTACTTTACCAAAAAAAAAACCTCTATGAACAAATATTCTTTGTGCAGTTGCTCTGAAAACCATAAATGCAAATATACTTTGTTGGCGTTTAACCTTCTGAAGACAAACACCTTATATAATGCCCTGACTGGATGTGGATGGCACAGTAATTGCAGAGTAAATGACAGAAACTATCAGAGGGAAATAGATCTTTGACTAATATCACCTCATTGTGTTCTCGCTGATAGGGAGTGACGTCTGTGTCATGAAACTTTGGCATCTGAGCTTAGATCATAGGGTGAGTCATGTAACCATGAACACTCATCTAATGATATGATGAAATAAGATATATTTTTTATTATTTAATGAGGTATTCATTTCTATGGTCAGGTATTATTAAAGCTAGGCAATGACATTGGTCATTTAGTGGAAAGCAATGTCTGTGTAGTGAAATTGCATCTTCTCAACACAAATTTACAGCACAGGCAACAGTGCTCCAACCATGAAGTGCACCCATACCGTCACACTTCTGTCTACTGAATATACCGCTGCAATGACTTGGATCAGAGACCATGCCAGATAAAGCTGTCGTATAGTTTATATGCCGAGGTCAGAAGTGACTGTGGCACTTAACCGGTGGGGGGAGATCATTTCGATTACTGGTCATGCAACCGTGTGGCTAACAAAGCTCCACAAACAAGTCTCTATGAATATTGGGATCTGATGATTACATGAGAAGAACATTATTTTGATCATGTAAATTTCCTAGTGGTCCTCATCACTCAAATTGATATAAGCTTTGGTCTTTCAACCTCCAGGCTGTGAGTTGCACCCAAGCTATATCCAGGCCATTTGGACTGTGCTTTGTTAGTAGATGTTTGACTGGTAAAATCTACCGGTAATCACCCCTTCAGCAGTAATTAAAACTATGCCCTCTTGGGCCAAACTAGAACTACAAGGGTATGTTCACACTGGGCATTTTTGCTGCGTTTTTTTTATGATAATTTTCAGCTGCTTTTTACAGTACCAGCAAAGCCTATGAGATTTCAAAAATCTCATTCACACACATTGTTATTTTTGTTATCAGGATTTTGTGCTTTGCTGCTTTTTTTGGACTTAGAGCATGTCACTTCTTTCAGCGTTTTTGCAGCGTTTTTCACCCATTGGCTTGAATGGGTGTTGAAAAAATGCAGCAAAAATGCAGGTATCATGCAGAAAAGTCATGGACAGCAACAGCATGCACAAAGAGACACAAGTTGGCCCAAAAAATGCACCAAAAAAGCGCAAGAAAACCACAACAAAACTCACACCAAAAACA
This sequence comes from Oophaga pumilio, assembly GCA_009801035.1. Classification (NCBI taxonomy): domain Eukaryota; kingdom Metazoa; phylum Chordata; class Amphibia; order Anura; family Dendrobatidae; genus Oophaga; species Oophaga pumilio. The sequence goes on along the minus strand of VIAB01018656.1, from coordinate 37,691 downwards.
AACCTAAACCTGCGTTTTTCCCACAGCTTCTTTCCTGCCAAGAAATCAGAATTTGCTGCAGAAAAAAAGCAGCAGAAAAAAAGCAGCAAAAACGCCCAGTGTGAACATACCCTTAGAAGTAAAATGCTTGTCCTTTATTCTTCTCTGCACCCCGTGAATTCAGTAGAAGATGAATACTTAAGCTCGTTATAAAATCTTACAACACTGAAATGACATCTATGATCCATGGCTTGTCTTGCTTGTGATGTGAACCCAACAATGAAAGCTTTGTGTTTGCCCTGCACAAGCGAACACAAACAGAATAGGGCCGTGTGTAAGTACAGTATATGGGCCCTTTACTGTCCAATAGCTCATCATAATGCACAATTCCACCTGCTTTGGATGTGGAAGTGGACCCACTTAGCTCTAGGGCCCCTGTGTGCCTGCACTGGTTGCACCAATGATATGTACACCCCTGTCCTTGTGGCCATCAGGTCCACTTGTGAGCGACCTCATCAATAAAGAAGTTTATAAAACCAAAATGCTCCTGTGTCTTGATATTGTGTTACAAGTATGCTATGCCAGTCTTGGTAATCTTACGAAATCTCTTTAAAGGGAACCTGACAGCTGATACAAGCTGCCCGATCCATGGGTGGCATGCATCAGGCACTGACTGTATGAACTCAGCCAGTTATGTTTGTTTCTGAAACTGCAGCATTATAGAGAAAATCACTTTAAAAGCCACATTGGAGACTGGTTGGACAGACATGTCCCTGGTGCTTCGCCCCATCTGCCCCTCTTGATTGACGGCTCTCTGACTAGACATGCCCGTAAGCAGAGACCTGTCAATTTAGGGCAGCATCTATGAGCTCAGGTTCTCTTAAAACTAGCTGAGTGAAGAGTTGTTGATGCCTTGCTGAGACTACCTGCTATGATGGTAAGGATTGCTTTATGTGGACGTGATCCTCTGCAGTGGCTCCTGCTCACTCCATTTTGTTCACCACCTCAATGCAGAGTGCCACATATCCCATCTACTCTTGTCTGTTGTCATATTGAATAGGGCGGCACGGTGGATCAGGGGTTGGCATTGCAGCGCTGGGGTCCTGGGTTCAAATCCCACTAAGGACAACATCTGCAAGGAGTTTGTATATTCTCCCTGCGTTTGCATGGGTTTCCTCACACATTCCAAAGACATACTGATAGGGAATTTAGATTGTGAGCTATATTAGGGACAGTGCCAATAATGTCTGTAAAGCGCTGTGGAATTAATGGTGCTATATAAGTAAATAAAATAAATAAGTGGAATTTCTTCTTCTGAAGAGGCTGTAAATGATGCAGGACATTACTTGCCACTCCTATCTACCGATGTAAGCCAACACCAGTATTTCTCTTGTTGACCAATATCAGCTCAGTGTCAAATGCAGAATATTTCCTCCATCTACTTGGAAATACATCAGTCATAAATTTTACCCACTGGGGAGTGAGGGAAAGAGAAGGACTTTGCATTGTTTAGCTTCGTCTACCACCTCAGAGTACTACTTTCTCATTAGGGGATAATAGTCTAGTGTGTCCAAAAGTAATGTCTGGAGACTGTGCATATACTGATGTACAGTGGTTTGCAAAAGTATTTACTCCCTTGGATTGTGACATTACAACTTATGCTTAAATATTTTTGTAATCCAATTTGTGTGTGATGCATCAGCAGCACTAAATAGTCTAAGTTGGTGAAGTGAAGTGAGAAAAAATAGAATTAGTCTTACCGGTAATTCGGGTTCTAGGAACCTTCCACGACAGGAAGATCGGAGGATGTCTCCCCGCCCTAATAGGAGACAGAAACACAAAGAGGTTAAATACCCCTCCCCTTCCTGCAACCACCAGTGGTTTCCTGGACACACTAGCATGTATAGTTACCACCAAAGTGCAGGAATCATCCAATAAGAACATCAGATAGGGAGGGAAATTAGTGCTGTCCTGGAAGGTTCCTGGAAACCGAATTACAGGTAAGACTAATTCTATTTTCTCCAGTCACCTTCCACGACAGCAACATCAGAGTAATACCAATAGCTAATTTCTTTAGGGAGGGCCACGGCCTGCAGAACTCATTTGCCAAATATTAAATCCCTATTGAAATTTAGCCTGTTGTGTCTGGTGAACGTGTGGATCGATGACCAGGTGGCGACTCTGCATATCTGCTCTGAAGAAGCGTTCTCTCTCTCTGCCCATGATGTTGCTACCGAACGGGTAGAATGTGCTTTCAGTGAAACGGGTGGAGCCAGGTTCTGTGATGAGTACGCCAGGCAGATAGCTTATCTGATCCAGTTAGCGATAGTGTTCTTTGCCTGTATTTCGTCCTGAGAACTGGATGTATAGATTTTGGTTGATCCTCCAGGCTTCAGTCTGTTGGAGGTAAAATAGGACCACCCTGCAGAGGTCGAAGATGTGAAAGACTTCTTCCTTAGGGTTGGAAGGGTTTGGGCAGAATGAGGGTAGCACAATATACTGATCTCTATGAAAGTTTGAGACCACTTTAGGCAGAAAGGAGTGATCTAATTTCAGGATAATACCTGCAATTCTCCTATGCTCCTAGCTGTAGGGATTGCAACTAAGAAGACGGTTTTGAGGGTCAGGTTCTTTAAGGTCATAGACTTTAGAGGCTCGAATGGATCTCGGGTTAGGCTGTTAAGCACTATATTCAGATCCCAAGGAGGAACCTGACTACGAAGCTTAGGACGAATCCTGGCTGCCGAAGTCATGAAGCGTTTGATCCAGCGGTGGCCGTCTAGATCAAAAAAAGTACTAAGAGCTGATAATTGTACCCTTAGGCCTCTTTCACACATCCGGCGGGCGCCTAAGCGG
>VIAB01018656.1:8917-26490 GCA_009801035.1 Oophaga pumilio | reverse complement strand
CGCCGCAAGGGGAAAAACGGATGTGTGAAAGAGGCCTTAGTGTGCTAAGTGTAAGCCCCATTTCTAAACCCTTTTGTAAAAAGTCTAAGATTTGTGCTACATTGGGACGAAATGGATCGGGGGTGTTTGGGGAACACCAAGACGAAAAATTTTTCCAGACCTTGGCATAGATGGCGTTGGTTGTTGGCTTTCTACTTTTCTGGAGGGTTTGGATTACTTTATCCGAGAGCCCTTTGGCTCTCAGTATTTCGCCCTCAGTAACCAAGCTGCCAGGTTCAATTTGCATAGGTCCGGGTATAGTAGAGGACCCTGGTGAAGGGGGTCGACTTTTTGAGGAAGAAGCCAGGGGCCTTCCTAAGCCATGTCCAGTAGGGCACAGTACCAGCTCCTCCCTGGCTACAGAGGGGCGATTGAGATTGTGGGGACTCGGTCTGTCCGGATCTTTTGTAATGTTTTTACCAGCATGGGTATGGGTGGAAAAGCATATGCGAGATCGAAATCCCACAGTTGGGCGAAGGCATCTATTCGCTATTCACCGTCCATCTTGTAGAGAGAGAAGAATGACTTCACTTTCGCTTTTTGTCTGTGGGCAAATAGGTCTACCTCAGGAGTCCCCCATCTTGCGGTCAGAGATGAGAAGACCACTTGGTCCAGGCACCTCTCCCCTGGATGGATGTCTTTCCTGCTGAGGAAGTCTGCCTGGGTATTGTCTGACCCTTTCAGATGTACTGCTGTGACCGATAATAGGTGCTTTTGTGCCCAGGAAAAAATCCTGGCTGCTATTATTTTTAGAACTGCGTTTTTCGTGCCTCCCTGGTGCCGGAGGTAGGCCATTGTGGTCATGTTGTCCAAATAGACACGGATGTGGTGATTTTGGATCAGTGTTGATGAGGCTTTTAGCGCCTCTTCTACAGCTTTTAGCTCTCTCCGGTTCGAGGAACTCGTGCTGATGTTTGGTGGCCATCGTCCCTGGAAGTAGGATCCCTCTTCTACTGCACCCAACCCCGTTGACTGGCATCTGAACGGAGTATTTTCAGGGGAAGCTGGTCCCAGCTGACCCCTTTTTGGAGGTTTCGATAGTTCAACCACCACCTCTGGGCCGATTTCACATGACCAGGAAGTGGGATCCTCTTGGTAGATGGATTCTGACGTCTTCTGGAGTATAGAAGTACGTGAGTTTGTAGGACTTGTGTATGGGCTTGAGCGCAGGAAACCGCCTGGATACATGCAGTCAAAGATCCTAGGACAGACATTGACTCGCTCAAGGTTGGTGACCTCTGGTCCCTGAATCTGGTTATCCTGCGGACAAGATCAACATGACGATCCCTGGGTAGAAAGGATGTCCTCTTCTCCGAGTCCAAAAGAACCCCCAGAAACTTCTTCCTTGTGGAAGGATGAATATCTGATTTTCCCAGGTTCGGGATCCAACCCAGGGATTTCAATATTTCCAGGGTCTTTGCCACGACCATGTTCAGACGAGGGATAAACGGTGCAATGATAAGAAAGTCGTCCAGATATGGGATAATGCATACTCCTTGGTAACAGATGAAGATCACTGCTTCCGCCAAGATATTGGTAAATACCCGCGGTGCCGATGAAATGCCGAAGGGTAGGACGTTGAATTGGAAATGGCTGATCCGATGACCGCGAGAAACTGCGAATCTGAAGAAATTCCTGTGCTCCGGATGGATTGACACATGGTGCATCCCTCAGATACACTGTCGCCATTACCCAATTTGGGCCGATGAGCGGGATTGCTGACCTGATTGATTCCATTTTGAATCGCCTGTATCGGACCGCTTCGTTTAAGGGCTTCAGGTTTATGATGATCCTGTTTTTCCCCGAGGGTTTTGTTACCAGGAACAGACGCGAGTAATGGCCTCTTCCTTCCTCCTGTTTTGGCTGCTGGGAGATCACATTTGTACGAAGCAGGTCTTGTAGGTCCTTTAGTAGGGAGTCTTGGAGATGTGGTGATTGTAGGGAGGTGACTCTCAGGCATTGCGGGGGGGCTCTTGAATTCCATCCTCAGTCTATCTTGCATGGTACGGAGGACCCACTGGTTTGTGGAGATGGACTGCCACTGGGTGAAGAAGAGCGAGAGTCGACCCCCGACCGGAGCGCCGTCATTGCTTGTCTGAGGTTTGTTGTTGGTGTGGGACAAGAATGTTCGTGCCCTTGCCTCCTTTGGGATAACTCCATCTCCCTGTTTTTCCTTTTCCCCTAAACTCTCTCTGCGAGGGTTGGTCACGGGGGGGAGTGGGGTCGAAAAAAACGTTTTTTAGGATTTTTTTTGTTTGAGATCAGATTTCTTCTTATCCGTAGCCTTGTCTAGGATATCATCCAGGACCGGACCGAACACATAGTGGCCCTGGAAGGGAATATGGCGTATAGCTTGGATTTGGAAGTAAAGTTGCCCCCCCTCATGATTTTAGCCACAGTTCTACACAGGACAGGAAAAGTGGTACTGTGGAGTTTATATATACAGGAGAGGAGAAGTGGTACTGAACAGTGTATATATACAGGACAGGAGAAGTGGTACTGTGGGTGTAAATATACAGGACAGGAGCAGTGGTACTGTGCAGTGTATATATACAGGACAGAAGCAGTGGTACTGTGCAGTGTATATATACAGGACAGGAGGAGTGGTACTGTGCAGTGTATATATACAGGACAGGAGAAGTGGTACTGAGCAGTGTATATATACAGGACAGAAGCAGTGTTACTGTGCAATGTTTATATACAGGACAGGAGCAGTGGTATTGTGCAGTGTATATATACAGGACAGGAGGAGTGGTGCTGTGCAGTGTATATATAAAGAAGAAGTGGTACTGTGCAGTGTATATATACAGGGCAGGAGGAGTGGTACTGTGCAGTGTATATACACAGGACATTACGAGTGGTACTGTGCAGTGTATACATACAGAACCAGTGGTACTGAGCAGCAGGGCTGCCACTAGGAATTTCGGGCCCCATACTGGCAATATTTTCGGGCCCCCTGGAGACTCCAACCAGGCTCCACACCATCTACGCCTCCACCCTTCAAACCTTCCACAGTCCCACCGCTCAGTCTTGGAAAAACTCAACTTCTCCACCAAGTCCTCATCAATCAGATATTAACAGTTCCCATCAAACACCAGATCACATATGTGACGACTCCTGGAGTGGACCCTCTAGGTCGCGATACCAACCCATCCTGGGCAAGCTGACCAAGTGAGAACCACCCCCTATACAGGGAGCGTCTGGGGCAGACCCAGGGGGATAAAGTACCACAACTACTGGAACCAGGTTGCTGGCTCACAGAAGACAAGACTTCGCAGGGTTAGGAAGTGGACAAAGTGTGGACACGGGAACATGCAGAGTACAGAATAGTGCAAGGTGTATGCACGAGGCCACGCAAAGTACAGGACAGTGTAAGGCGTGTGCACGAGGGGACGCAGAGTACAGGACAGTGCAAGGCGTGTGCACGAGGGCATGCAGAGTACAGGACAGTGCTAGGCGTGTACATGAGGGTAAGCAACAGACAGGGGTGTGAATAGCAATTCCCGAGAGGCATGCTAGGGTAAGAGGCAAAGCAGGGCACACGCAAGAAGCACGCCTGGGTACAAGGCAAAGCAGAGTGTGCACTGAGAAGCGAGCCTGGGTACGAAGCAAGGCAGAGCACGTGCTGGGAAGCACATTAGAACACAAGGCAAGGGACCTGAGTACAGAGAGCAGACAAGCAAGAACCAACCAGGTCAAGCTAGGAAGCACAACAATAATCAGGCGCCGCCTACAGGAAGAGGCAGCCAGATATAGGGCAAGTGTGCTGGATCTTCCGGGTCAGGTCCTCCAGGACCATAGAGATGTAAGAGATGGAGCGGCCATAGTCTGGCTTACGAATGCATGCACGCTGGACAAGGATCTGGAGTTGAGTGAACAGCCACAGGATCAAATGCAGGAGGTGCGCGTGCGCACTCGACGTGATGACGTCGGGCGCTGAGCCCCGGCGCTAGAGGAATGCGGTGAGAGCGGCATGACAGTACCCCCTTTAAACCCCCCCTTTCTAAGGCTGGAAAGAAACTTAGACAAAATCTGGGGAGCTTGGATATTCCCCTGGGGTTCCCAAGACCTTTCTTCTGGACCACAGCCTTTCCAGTCAATTAAGAAAAGTGTTTTCCCTAGTATCTTCTTTATGGCCAGGACATTATTTACCTCAAATTCATCCCCCATGCCAACAGGCTGAGGTGTGTGGCCCAGAGAAGGATGAAACCGACTGAGCACCACGGGCTTGAGGAGGGACACATGGAAGGAATTGGGAATGTGGAGAGAGGCAGGTAGCTTCAATTTGTACGCCACATAATTAATACGCTTGAGGACCTCAAAAGGACCAATGTATCGAGGACCCAGCATAACACTCGTTTTCGGTTGCTCTCGGCAACAAAATTCCTTCCCGGAGGTAAAGAAGTCAAGTTGACAGGAGCCACGGTAATTATCTTAGTGGGGTCGATGATATGTGCAGGTTCCTCTTCAGTATCGATTGTCTGGAAAGACCTAGATAAAGCGTTGGCTTTAACGTTCTTATCGCCTGGCCGGCAGTGAAGTTCAAAGTCAAAACGGGTCAAGAACAAGGACCACCTGGCTTGCTGCGGGTTGAGTCTTTGTACAGACTGGATATACTTCAGGTTTCTATGGTCCATGAAGATCTTGAAAGGATGTATGGCACCTTCTATTAAGTATTTCCATTCCTCCAAGGCTAACTTAATGGAAAATAACTCACGGTCGCCGATGGAGTAATTTCGCTCAAATGGGGAGAATACTTTAGAAAAGAAGCCGCAGGAGATAAGGCGTCCAGATGAAGACTTCTGAAGAAGGACTGCGCTGGCCCCGGTAGAGGATGCGTCTATCTCAAGAGTGAAAGGTTTGCTAACCTCTGGACGGTGAAGCTCAGGAGCCGTGGCGAATGCTTGCTTCAACTATAGAAAAGCATCATCTGCCTCAGTAGACCAAGCATTAGGGTTAGCTCCTTTGAGAATAAGAGACAAGATAGGCCGAACCAGAGAGGAAAAATGGGGGACAAACTGACGATAATAATTTGCAAAGCCAAGGAAACGCTGGATTGATTTCACAACATGGGGCCGTGGCCAATCAAGGACGGCGGACACTTTCGCCGGATCCATGCGTAGACCAGAGTCTGAGATAATGTACCCCAGGAATGGTAAGGATGCTTGTTCGAAGACACATTTCTCGATCTTGGCGTAAAGGTGGTTCTCTCTTAAACGCAGGAGTACTTGGCGCATGTCCTTTCTGTGGGCAGAGAGATCTGGAGAAAACACAAGAATATCATCCAGGTAGACCACTTTGCAGGAGTACAGCATATCCTGGAAAACATCGTTAACGAACTCCTGGAACACCGCTGGAGCATTGCATAGGCCTAAGGGCATGACCAAATACTCGTAGTGGCCATCTCGGGTGTTAAAAGCAGTCTTCCACTCGTCACCAGAACGAATACTTATCAAGTAGTAAGCCCCACGAAGATCCAGCTTGGTGAAAATTCATGCCCCTCTTAGGCGGTCAAAGAACTCCGGTATCAGAGGTAGCGGGTATTTGTTGGTGACCGTGATGTCTTTCAGCCCTCTATAGTCTATGCAGGGACGGAGGGAGCCATCTTTCTCTTTGACAAAGAAAAACCCCGCTCATGCAGGCGAGGAAGACTTACGGATGAAACCTCTGGCTAAATTTTCCTGGATATATTCCGACATAACTTGGATTTTGGCAGAAGATAGCGGGTTTATTCTACATCTAGGTGTGGTAGAGCCAGGGACGAGGTCAATCGGACAGTCGTATAATCGATGTGGAGGCAGAGTCTTGGCCTCTTTCTTGTCGAAGACATCTGCGAAAGACCAATAAGCCGATGGCAGACCTTCAGGTGCAGAGGACGGACTGGCAGAACACATCGGATGGACGGACAGCAGGCACTTCTTCTGACAAGATGGCCCCCAACGAAGTACATCGCCGGATCGCCAGTCAAGAGTTGGCTCATGTGCTCGTAAACAAGGGAGACCAAGAAGAAGCGTGTGGGACAAAGTCGACAGGACGTGGAAGGAGGTCTTCTCTCGATGCAGGGCTCCAATCTGCAGCTCCACTTCTTCAGTGACCTGGGTAACGGTCTCCTGCAAGGGTTTACCGTCGACCAAAGCTATCAGCCGAGGAGTCTCCAGGGACAGAAATCCGGTATTTTTTAACTGCCTCAAGCCTGATGAAGTTCCCTGCTGCACCTGAATCCACATGGGCCTCCTGCAGAGTAACGTTTGGACCAAGATTCAGCAAAACAGACTCAGTCAGGGGAGGAGAGGAATCACATACAGCTAAGGAAGCCTCTCCTACCAAACCTAGGCGGAGAAGTCTCCCGGTCTCGGAGCAGGAGCGAAGGAGATGAGAAGCACTCCCACAGTAGAAGCAAAGCCCTTGTGCAAGTCTCTCCCTACGACGCTGTTCAGCCATCTTCAGTCAGTCCACCTGCATAGGCTCAGATACAGGGCCCGCAGAAGATAGCACGGATCGTAAGTGGGGAGAACTGCGAGTAGACGAAGAGAGGCGAGGAGGCCATTTCTCCCTGGCTGCCTCATGGGTGCGTTCTTGGAAACGCAGATCAATGAGTGTCGCAAGAGAGATTAAGTCCTCCAAAGAGGTCAGGGTATCCAGGCCCGCCACTTCGTCTTTAATCCGACCGGACAGACAACGCCAAAAGACCCCTACGAGGGCCTCATTGTTCCAACCGAGTTTGGAGGATAATGTGTGAAAACGGATGGCGTATTGTCCAACGGATAAAGTGCCCTGATGGAGGTTGAAGAGGGCCTAGGTGTTGGAAGCCAGTCGACCCGGCTTGTCGAACACCTTGCAGAAGGTGTCCAAAAAGGTGGGGAACTGAGAGACGTGTGGGTCATCACACTCCCTGAGGGGACTCACCCATGCTAACGCCTCTCCCTCTAAGTGGGAAACTGTTATGAATGTGCTAGAGATGGTTTCTGAGCAGAGGCTCCCTCTGGTGGTTACAGACAGTACTGAACCTTTCAGCGAGGAATGGCAATCTGGGATCACTGACTGGTCTGATATAAGGGAGGTTCCCTCCCATGATGGTTGCCGGTGATCAATTGTTCTTGTCTCAATTGTGGTTCCTGGTTCATTTGGAAGTTTGCTGAGTCTTGCCTGAATCTTCTGCTATCAGATAAGATATTTTCTGCTTTTATTTTTGTGCTTGCTTTTTGCATTGTTCCCTGCTCTTCTGTGGAGGACAGCCAGGTTACCTCCGGGGGGCTTGTGCTCCTCTCAGTTTATCTGAAGGCACTGTTATTTGTTCATTTGCTTTTTCCTGTTTTTTCAGTGGCTGCGGCTTAGTTTTGTTACACCAGAGATCTGATTTAGGTGGTAGAGATCGTGTGATCTCAGGTGTTTTTGCAATCAGAAGTGTTGGTATTTTTAGGTTTTTTTTTGGATTGCAGTGAGTATCCTTTCCTGTACTTTTCTGTCCAGACAGATTGGGCCCCAGCATTTGCTCTATCTATTTTCTGTCTGTGTCCGTGCTTCTTCTTGTCTAACCGCCATTACATGTTTGGGGGCTTCCTATTTTCCTTGGGGATCTGCTCCGGGGCAGATAGCTTTCATCTTTCTGCCTTTAGGTGTAGTTATCTCTCAGGCTGTGACGAGGCGTCTAGGATCAACATAGGAACGCTCCACGGCTACCTCTAGTTGTGTGGTTAGTTCAGGTCACTGCAATCCAATAGGTTCCAGCCTCTCTGGTGTATTGCCGTTTTTGCTTATTCTCCTCAGCTACCAAAACACAACAGGAAACAATAAAGGCCACCTTAGCTCCATCAGTGGGATATTGCAGTGGCAAAAGCTCAAAATGCAGTCGGCATTGATTCAAAAACCCCTGACACAACTTAGGGTCACCACTATATCGCGGAGGTTTCCCTAAGCGGGGCTGTGGGTGCGAGACCGAACCTTGGGCAAGTACGGAGGCAACAGATTGTAAGGAAAGGAGTCGGTTATCTACCGACGCCATATAGCTGAGGATGTAGGCCTGAGTGTAATGTTGCTGAGTGAGCTTTTGTTGGAGACTGGCCCACTGAGAGGCGTTCCCTGGGTCAGAGGTACTGTAGGCGGACAGCCGGGTATTCATAGATTTCATAACTGACATAATCCGTGTCTGGTTTTTCCGCAAAGAGCAACTCTTTTTTAGTTGCGGCCGAGGTACCAGCGGCGTCCATGGCCTGAATATACTGTGACGACACCTAGAGTGGACCCTCTGGGTCGCGATACCAACCCACCCTGGGTGAGCTGACCAAGTGAGAACCACCCCTATACAGAGAGCGTCTGGGGCAGACCCAGGGGGATAAAGTACCACGACTGCTGGAACCAGGTGGCCAGCTCACAGAAGACAAGACTACGCAGGGTTAGGAAGTGGACAAAGCGTAGACACAGGAACACGCAGAGTACAGAACAGTGCAAGGCGTATGCACGAGGGCAAACAGAGTACAGGATAGTGCAAGGCGTGTGCACGAGGGCACACAGAGTACAGGACAGTGCAAGGCATGTGAATGAGGGCACACAGCATACAGGACAGTGCTAGACGTGTACACGAGGATAAGCAACAGACAAGGGTGAGAATAGCAAGTGCCGAGGCAAAGCAGGGCGCGCGCGAGAAGCAAGCCTGGGTACAAGGCAAAGCAGAGTGTGCACTGGGAAGCGCTCCTGGGTTCAAAGCAAGGCAGAGCACATGCTGGGAAGCACATTAGAACACAAGGCAAGGGACCTGAGTACAGAGAGCAGCCGAGCAAGAACCAACCAGGTCAAGCTAGGAAGCACAACAATAATCAGGCGCCGCCTGGAACTTCCGTGCTGGAACTTCCGGGTCAGGTCCTCCAGGACCATAGAGACGTCAGAGATGGAGTGGCCGTAGTCAGGCTCAGGAACGCATGCGCGCTGGACAAGGATCTGAACTTGAGTGAACAGCCACAGGGTCAAGTGTGGGAGATGCGCTGAGCCCCGATGCCAGAGGAATGAGGTGAGAGTGGCATGACAACATACATAGCCAGCAGCTTTTGTTCTGGCCAATAGAATTTTTAAGCCGCCACACGACACCACACACACACACACACACACACACTGTATACACCGTACGCCATCTCTTGCACGGTACCACCAGTGGAACACCGTCGCAAACACGCCGCCGCCGGGTTCAGCTGAATGATTCACTGACTGTTGCCATCTTTGCACAGGAGGTGCGCATTCGCAGTTTTAATTTGACCACCGCTATCTGTCTGCACAAAGATGGCGGCGGTCTGATTTACTGCGCCTGCACAAATTCCGCGTAGGTGCAGTGAATCATTGACCTGATCCTGGTGGCAGATGCGCAACGTGTCTACAGGCAGAGGAAGCCAATCACATTAAAGGGGTTTTCCCACGAACGAAAGTTCATTTTAAAAATTGTCTTTGTCTGACCATGTACGGAGCATACCACATCTCCTGGCAGGGGAGGAAGTAAAAGACAATACTGACATTACAGTAGGGGATCACAGAGGATTCATTTTGTGAGGTAAAACATTTCACTGACTGTTTTTAAACAATATTTTACCTCACAAAATGTATCCTCTGCGATCTCCTGCTGTAATGTCAGTATTGTCTTTTGCTTCCTCCTGTGCTCAGGAGCTGTGGTATGTTCTGTACACGGTCAGACACAATTTTTAAAATGAACTTTCGTTCGTGGGAAAACCCCTTTAAAAAGCAAATATCAACACCAACATGGCTCCTCCTAAAAGTACGTCAATGACAATGAAAGGAAAGCAGCAAAGGCACAACGTCGAAGACGCACACAGGGGTGAGAGAGACAGAGCACAGGGGGGAGACAGCTCAAACGGGACAGCACATGAGGTGAGAACACAGCACAGGAGGGAGAGAGACAGCAGACAAGGGGGATAGCACATGGGGTAGACAGGTCAAAGAAGAGAGCACAGACGGGAGAAGTCAGCACACGGGTAAAGAGAGAGTGGATAGGTGGGTGAGTACATGAGGGAGAGATTCCCAACGCTGCAAAGCCTGCCTACATCGTGGCATTACCACACTCGGGCCTCCATCTAGTTAATACATAATTTGTTATTATGCAATCCACCATTCCAAAAATAAATTATAATACGCTACTGAGCCCCTTCTAGCTATACATAGTCACTTTCCCCACCTAATAAATATATAAATTAATTAGCATCTGTACTCTTCCCCCAATTCATTACCAGTCACTGCATACTCAACGCCCCCACTATGTACCTCCCTCCCCCGACTCATTATATTTACATGCCCCTTCCACCCCAATTCAATGTCATGTCTTCTCACTCCCACCCTCTATTCATTATCAACAGCTCTACCCCAACATTCAATACATTATTCATTCCCCCACCCTCAAAATTTATTATTTGCTCTCTCCCCAGATCATTTGCTCTCCCCACCCCCACCTTCAATTTAATTGCTGTCCCTCTTCCCTCTCTCTCAATTCATCATGTGCAGGCCCCCTTTAACCCCTCCCCACATCATCATGTGCAGTCCCCCTTTAACCCCACACATCATCATGTGCAGTCCCCTTTACCCCATGTCATCCTTTGCAGGTGTAAACATGTTAGTAGTCGCCCAGCAAACAAGCAAAATGTTACTCATTCATCAGGTGATTGATTTTTGTTCCGCCATAAACAATCCACTGTTCTCAGCAGCACGTTGCCTGGTGTAAACTGCCGAAATGCTGCAGATAACATGATACTGTTTGGGGACTAGTGGTCATGCTGTGCCCATCATTCTTTGTCAACCTGTGTAAAGAGGCCGGTAAACAAGCGCCAAATGACTTCAATATTGTCGATCGCACTTAGTTAATGGTATGAACCCAGCCTGGAAATGCTACCTAAATGTTTGACATTGATGGTACAATAGGTTAGCATTTAGGACCCTACTTCAAGTTTTTGCCCAGGGACCCAGCAGACAAGTATAATCCTTTTTTATTTTGTGACCTTATTCCAGCCTTCAATAAAATCCAGCAAAATATCGGCCAAATGATTGCCATTTTGCAGGATTCACAAGAATTTAATCTCTCAAATCTGACTTTTTCGTGAAACTTGTGATGAATTTGATTTGTTACAAATCGATACTCTCATCTCTAATAATAAGCAGTGATTTATGAATGTCGGCCTTTACCCGTCAAGCAAAGTGAACACTGATTATGAGCCTACTAGACATTATGGAAACTCCGGTTCTGAGTCCATAACTGCCAATTCATGTGATTAAAGGCTGTGTGCCAGACAATCCAGTGCTTACACTTGTATTTATTTTCCAGGTACAGACTGTGTTGCAAGGCTACAAAATGTCAAACCTACAAAAGCCGAGAGATATCTAATTGTTCACGCTAATTTGAAGCCCAAGTGATTTTTACAGATGAACAGAACCTAATACCGCCCTTACAATGCTTCATAGCATAAAATTATGTGTGGGGTCACGTCACGACACGTTAGGTGGGGGGCTATTACAGTTTTTCATAGCACAAGCTGCACTAGGAAGAGACTCATCAGACTAAACATCAGAATAGATCATCCCACCCAGTATGTTTTATTTGTGTGCACTTTTAATTTGCATTCTTTTTTTGTACAGAAAAAAAACAACACTTGAAATGACAAAGTATCATGTGCTATAAGAAATAATACACATGTACACAAGTGCTCTTCTGTATGGGAATTATTAAACATGTATAAAAATTACCTGGTGTGGTGCCAAGTAATGTCCCAGTTATAGAACAAATACATAAATCCACCGAATGATCCACTAAACAATACATTTGTAATGATAGTTCTGGGTAAGTTCTGCATGATTAACACACAATAACAATCAATGTAGCCCAAGTATGAGAAGTGCCAGTGGTGTGAAATTCTGGTTTTTAGTGCTCAGACACATGCTATAGAAGCAATTTCAGACATTGTTCCGCTCCAATATCATACATCGTACTTTCCTTATGCACAATGAGATTGAGAAATACTGTGGAAACTGAAAAAAAAATGACGTTATTCTTTGCCCATTATACCCGTTTCTAGAGAAATGTGATGTGATAAGAGATTTTAGCATTTTTAATTAATGGAAAAAGTATTTGACACGTTACAAACAAAGTGTGATATCCAGACATTTTCTATAGAATATATAGTCATCTTAAAAAATGCTTAGTATGTTAGTTATATCATACTTTGGCTCTAAAGACAGGGTCTGACTTGGACAAAAAAAATCAGCCCTGGCACACAAACCCAAACAGCCTGAATATTAAAACACCCCATCCCCCATCAAGACACAATGCAAAGTTCAGTAAAATTTGCATTACTTAGTCATGCCCCTCATCACTCCCTTGAAGGAGTTGTGTCAAGTTTAGAAGTTATACCCTATCCCTGGTACAGGGGATAACTTCTCGCTCGCTGGGACCTCCACCAGTCCTGAGTTGATGTATATATATATATAACTCCATTCACATGGGCTCTTCAGATTCTCAGAATTGGAGGGGTCCATCCAGCGATCGGAAGTTATTGCCTATCTCATGGATAAGGGACAACTTCCAAACTTTAGATAGCTCCTTTAAACAGCTTGTCCAGGATTCATTTATATTCATCCACAGGCTTGTACAGTGAAGGAAATAGTTATTTGATCCCTTTCTGATTTTGCAAGTTTGCCCACTGACAAAGACATGAACAGTCTATAATTAGAAGGGTAGGTTAATTTTAACATTGAGATACAATATCAAAGATAAAATCCTGAAAATCACATTATATAAATTATATACATTTATTTGCATTTTGCAGTGAGAAATAAGTTTTTGATCCCTCTGGCAAACAAGAAAATATGTGAAAATATGTGTAAGTGGGTTAAGAACTGGCTCATGGATAGGAAACAAAGGGTGGTTATTAATGGAGCACACTCGGACTGGGTCACGGTTAGCAGTGGGGTACCACAGGGGTCAGTATTGGGGCCGCTTATTTTTAACATATTTATTAATGTAGGGGGCATACAGAGCAGTATTTCAATATTTGCCGATGACACTAAACTCTGCAGGGTAATCAATACAGAGGAGGACAATTTTATATTACAGGAGGATTTAGGTAAACTAGAAGCTTGGGCTGATAAATGGCAAATGAGCTTTAATAGGGATAAATGAAAGGTCATGCACTTGGGTAGAACAAATAAGATGTATCATTATGTGCTTAATTGTAAAACACTGGGCAAAACTGTCACTGAAAAAGACCTGGGTGTATGGGTGGATGACAAACTTACATTTAGTGGCCAGTGTCAGGCAGCTGCTGCAAAGGCAAATAATATAATGGGATGCATTAAAAGAGGCATAGATGTTCTTGAGGAGAACATAATTTTACCTCTATACAAGTCACTGGTGCGACCACACTTAGAATACTGTCATCAAATACAGCTGCATGGATATCAGACAAATAGTGGGTCACACAAAGCATGTGTGACCAGAAATCACCACTCATATAAATATGATAGCAAGGAGAAAAAGAGAGAGTCACTGGTGATAAGAATTCATAATAAAAATGTAAATATTTATTAATCAAATAGTATAGGTAACACAAAATAAATACCATGAACAATGAAAACACATACAAGGGATAAGTGCAAAAACAGGGAGACACACCTCCCAGCGGTTAAGTCAATATACATATGTGGCAGTGATGGAAATAGCAAACATTATAGCTCGTAACATGTCAAATAAATCGTATCTAGAGTCCCCTAAAAAATCATAATAAAGGGAGCAGAGAACGGAGCTATAAAAATTGCACTACACAGGATGAAGCATGTTCCACAGAGCAAAATGCTCAGAAAATGTCGCCCATGAAGGTAAGTATAATACTGGCCAAATGCAGTGGAAAAACATGCTCACCAAATACAGAGTAAGACCGCAATAGGAGGGGTCACCCCATAAAGGAGATGCCGCCCCGACGTACGTTTCGTGGCACGCCTGCCACTTTCTCAAGGGGATAGCAGTGCTTGGTACACAGGACCTTTAAATGCCTCCCACATCCAGGTCACATGTCGTGCATTAGCGAATAGGAGAAGGCATAGCGGCGCATGCGCCGTTGAAGCCGAGGAGGCCCCCGGCGATGGCGGCGTCATGCACCAGGACGCACTCACAGACACTGGGTCAGAGTGCAATCCGAACGCATAAAGACGCCCCCTCACACGGGAAATCACCAAGGCAACAGCGGAGCACGCGCACACCTAACTCCGTAAGAAAGTATGAGATCATAGAATGTGAAGCACAGTCATAATAAGTAGGAGAGCACATAATCGCATATTAGAGGCATAGTATACCCGATCGGATCATAGTATACAATTAACAACCATAATATTCAAAATACAATCATGATAGGTAAAAGAATACATAATCACATGTTTTTTTTTTTTTTTAAACCAATTATTTTTATTTAACATAATCACATGTTAAAGGCGTACCATACACAGGTCCGATCATAGCATACAAATGACAAAACATGCTAATTTCATTACAACCGTACAGAATACAAAAATCATATATATCTTGTCATTTTCTCAATCGCTGTATTCTCGCTTTACTCTTCACAGCTTCTCATATGCACTGATCATGAGGGAGTAGGATCAAAAGGTACCGTGATAATAATGAGGTAGACATAACTAGGGAAAATAAATTAAAAACAAGTTAAAAAAGGGGTAATTAAAAGGAGAGAAGGCATCAGAATAGAACCAAAGAGGGTATCAAAAGGAAAAAATCTATAAAAAAGAGGCAAAATTTAAAGATTCGTTGAGACCACTGGGCGCCATTGTGTCGAGTTGAACGATCCAACGGGCCTCCATTTGGGACAAAATTTTCTTATAATCCCCACCTCTAACACCGAGGTGCAGGGCATCAATTCCGCGCACCTTAAAAGATGTAGCATCACTGTTATGGTAGTGTTTAAAGTGGCGCGGAATTGTCTTTAAATCTGACATGTCCGAAATGGATCTCGCCGCGCCAATGTCCCTAACGTGTTCCCTGATACGTATTCTCAATTCCCTGGTGGTGAGGCCAACGTATATCTTCGGACAGCCACATGTGGCATAGTAAATAACATTCGAGCTGCCGCAAGTTATACGTTGGCGAATATCATAGGTCTTATCACCACCAGAGGACGAGAAATTCAGGGCACGCAGAGCATTGGCGCACGCGAGACAATGGCCGCACGGAAAGAAACCAATGGTAGGGCCACGAGAACCAAAAGCATTTACAGAAGGTGGAACATAGTGACTACGAACGAGAGTATCTCTTAAATTTTTTGATCGTCTGGATGTCATGGAGGGGTAGCTACCCAGCGAGCGAGACAGAGCCGGCTCGGTTTTTAAGACATCCCAGTGTTTGGTAAGAATATGTCGGATGTCAAACCACTCATGATTAAAAGTGGTAATAAATCTAATAGGTCCCTCATCATTCCCCTGTCTAATCGCATGAGTAGGATTAAGGAGATCATCGCGTGGTGTCCTCCTTGCCCGATCGTATCCCTTTTTGATACATCGGTTGCTATAACCACGTGCTCTAAATCGATCAGTTAGGTCCTTGGCTTGAGCTTCAAAAGCATCATCGGTAGAGCAGTTACGTCTCATTCGAAGGAACTGTCCGACCGGGACGGCCCTAATGGTGGCAGGATGGTGGGCAGATTTAGCATGAATTAATGCATTTACAGAAGTCGGCTTCCTAAACACGTCCGTCCGGAGGTGACGAGTGGTGTCAATCTCCAGGGAGATGTCCAGAAATTCGATCCTCTCACGACTATATTTATAGGTTAGATGAATATTGAGAGGATTCTGATTCAGCTCCACCATAAAATCCTCGAGCTGCTGCACCGTCCCATCCCACAACATCAAGATGTCATCAATGTATCTAAACCAGTACAGCACATGGGAGGCGGCCTGTGTGCCCGCATCGCCAAATAAATGTCTCTCCCAGGCGCCCAGGAAGAGATTTGCGTAAGCGGGCGCACAGGCCGCGCCCATGGCTGTACCACGTCTCTGTAAATAAAAGATGTCCTTAAAGACAAAAAAGTTGTGGGTAAGGACATAGTGGAGCAGCTCGAGGATTAGCTCACACATAGGGCCGTCCAGGTCGGAGGCACCCAAGAATAGACGAACAGCAGCCAGGCCATCCAAATAATCGATGCACGTGTACAAGGACTCCACGTCGGCTGTCACCAGGATAGTAGATTCATCCACAAGAATGCCATTAACCCGTGCCAGGACGTCCTTAGTGTCACGGACAAAGGAAGGTAGTGTCTCGACAATAGGTTTGAGATAAAAATCGATAAATTTACAGACCATATCACATGGGCCGTCAATGCCCGACACTATAGGGCGTCCCGGCGGGTTCAGGGCATCCTTGTGGATTTTCTGAAGTATATAAAAGGTAGGGGTCCTAGGATTCTTCACAAGTAAACCCTCATACACCTTCTTAGGAATAGTGTTGGACTCATACGCACCATGTAAGATATCCTGGAGTTCCAAAGAGAAGGAGGAGAGAGGGCTATGTGGCAATCTGATGTATGTGTCAGAGTCCCTAAGTTGACGCAATACCTCTCGTTCGTATTTTTCGCATGGCCAGATCACAATATTCCCCCCCTTGTCAGCAGGTTTAAAAACCACGTCAGGGAGAGATTGCAATTGTGCCAGTGCCTGGCGTTGTCCATATGTCAAGTTATCAAATCTACGTCTTGTAGAGAGATTTTTAAGATCTTCCGTCACCAATTTTGTAAATACCTCAACTGCTGGGCATAGTGACAAGGGGGGGAACCTTGTTGATCTGGGTAATATTTTCGTAGGAAACCTACTTGTGCCAGAGGTGGATTGTTCCTCGAGTAAATCCTCGAGGTTGCGTATGGCCTCCCTCTCGTTGTCACTCCAAGATTCCGACATATGGCTGCGGTTATGTAATTTCTTCAGTAGGAGTTTACGGGAGAACAAGTGAAGATCCTTCAAAACTGTAAAAAAATTGAAAGCATTAGTTGGTGAAAAAGTTAGGCCCCTACCTAGGACATCTAATTGTGCGGCAGACAGGGCATGACGTGAGAGGTTCACTACCTGCAGTCCGCTCCGTGACGCAGGCTGGGCAGACCCCCTCCATGATTTTTGGTCTTAGTTGTCTGACGTGTTGTCATCTTTTTTGCAGTAGTCACTACGTTGTCCTGAGCATGACCGTGAGACTTTTTGATAGCAGAATCATCATTTGTAGATATATTAGACCGCACAGAGGCAGATCTAGATCTAGAGAAGGAGGTGTTTCTATATCTAGGGCGAGATCTATCAGTGGGATTGCGCCACCTATAAACTCTTGAAAGTAATTTATCCTGGGTGTCGCGTTTGAATTTCTTAGATTTGGTGGACTGGATTTCCAATGCCCACTTTTGCAGATCCGCATCCACAGAATCATTCAATTTTTTTAAATGCCTACTAGTCATCTCACGTTGCAAGATAATCTGGACAGAGTCAATCTCGGATTCAAGTGTTTTTAAGGT
>VIAB01018655.1:42915-54142 GCA_009801035.1 Oophaga pumilio | reverse complement strand
CCTCCAGGATAATGTGTGCCTTACATACCAGGGCTACACAAACGTCTGTCCATGTAATACAAGGATGGGTAGATACAGCAGTTCTCATTTCTAGCTCATGGATAGGTTTCCAAGTGTGTCATAAGACAACCCTCGTAGGCTACGTCAGTAACCGGCAGCGCTTTGAAGGCAGCACATTTCCGCTTTGGCCAAAGTGCTGCCGGCTTTTGGACGCAGGTGATTCCACATGTGTTCATTGAACCGTGCGGAATCACCGCTTCCTATACATTGCACTGATGATATTTATCTTGCGGAGACACATGTCCGTTTCCGTCGGCAAGCCGCGTGTGTCGGAGCATGCATAGTGGGCATGGGATTTCTTGAAATCCCATCCACTATGCTGTAACATCTGCATGCTGCGGATGTACCAACCCGCAGCGTTTACTGACAGTGGGAACATACCCTTACAGACATTACATTGCATTGCTTCGAGGAGACAACACCTCTATAATATCTTGCCATTTGAAAGACCCATGTGGTGGCACATGGTGCATCTACAGCGGTACTAATATAGAACTGTGAGGCTGTGGTTCCACGGTCCGGAACCACAGCGCTTTGGACGGAGCGGAAATTCCGCACCGCCCAAAGCCCCGCCCCCTTTCTGACGCGCGCTCATTCCGGATGTGTTCCGGACGCTAGGACATGCTGCGGTCTGTAAAGACGCGCCGCATGTCCGGAAACGCAGGTCTTCCACCTGCGTATTTTTACGCATAGTGGAGACGGGATTTCTTGAAATCCCCTCCACTATGCTGTAACATCTGGACGCTGCGTGTTTGGCGCTGCGCCAACGCACAGCGCCAAACACGCAGCAAATCCGGAGTGTTTCCTTATCGTGGAAACATACCCTGACACTACAGATGGTGATAAACAGGTTCTGCCTTGTGCTCTTATATTGCATTCACGCAAGCATAATATTACAAGTGAAAGTGGAAAATATTTTTGGCCTAAAGGTACTGTCACACTAAGCGCTCGCACCAGTGATCACGACAACGACACGACCTGGCGAGATCGTTGGTGTGATCGCTATATGGTCGCTAGTAGCTTCCAAACAGGAAGATCTCAAACGACACATCAGCGATCAGCGATCTGTATAATGACCTCGGCGGTTGTTGGGACCTGTCACACAGCATGTATTGTTAAAGATTGAGCGCAACCTTTTCCACGCCCCTCAGCACAGATTGGTGGTCACTGTATGTCATATGTCACAGCTCTTGCTTAGTGATTGGACGTCTGCGTCATAAATTTGACGCAAGTGGTTCATACGAATTTCCAGCATCGTTCCATACTGCGTCCTGCTAGCCTTCTGCTTTGCAGCTACTGCGATCCAGTCTGTGCCGCTATTGCGTTTGCCCCGGATTCATTATTTCAGGATCCCAAAAACGTCTTGTATAAATGGCAAAGATGAAGAGCTGTAGCGACTCTGACAGGATCGCAAAACCCCACACTCGATAGTATCCTCGCAACAACGCACAAAGGACTAGATGTTGTGGCCACCAATCGAAGCTGAGAGGCGTTAAAATCTAGTCCCGCCTGCGCCGCTGACATGAGTCGCCAACGAGGTCGCTCGTCTTTCCTAAAGGGTGTCACACTCAGTGATTCAGGCTCACCAGTGGGACGCCAACGATCAAAAAACTCCAGAACGTTCATGCACGATCAGCAACATCGCCGCAGGGGCCACATCGCTGCTCCATGTCACACACAGCGACATCGCTGACGATGTCGCTGCTGTGTCATAAAATCGGTGTCGCTTAAGTGATATCGCTAGCGATCTCGCTTAGTGTGACAGTACCTTAATGGGCTCACAAGGTGGATGAAGAACAATTCTGTTCAAAACGTTTTTTGGTATTAAATGAAACATGAACTTATGCTCCTAATTGTGTAGCTGTAATCATATAGCCCCAAAACAAGAATAGTTGAAAAAAAGTACGAGCAAATATTTGGTAAAGTAGTTGCTGTTTTTTTTTTTAAAGAAAATTCCCCTTTCCACTGTTTCTGTATACATCAGGTGAGTGGTGTAGACACATGGATTGGCCTATTGCTTTTCACGCACATTAGCCTATTGTTTTAGGACATAAGGTAAATGTATCCTGTAATCAGTCTGTAAATGTTATCAATAAAGCCCCCGTCTCACATAGCGAGATCGCGGTGTGTGACACGCAGCGACGATCAGCCCCCGTGCTGCGTATCGCTGATCGTCGCTGAATGTTCTGTACATTTTTTTTGATCGTTGGTCTCCAGCTGGCCAGAATGCATCACTGCGTGGCAGGCGGGAGACCAGCGATCAGTGAGCTGGTAACCGAGGTACACATCGGGTTTCTAGGCACCCCCACACCATCACACCACCTCCTCCATGCTTCACGGTGGGAACCAGGCATGTAGAATCCATCCATTCACCTTTTCTACATGCAAAGCAGTAATCAAAGCAAAAGGTGGCTACTTTGAAGAACCTAGAATATAAGACATATTTTCAGTTGTTTCACACTTTTTTGTAAAGTGTAATGTATAATTCCACATGTGTTAATTCATAGTTTTGATGCCTTCAGTGTGATTCTACAATTTTCATAGTCATGAAAATACAGAAAAATCTTTGAATGAGAAGGTGTGTCCAAACTTTCGGTCTGTACTGTATATAATTTTATTTATTTTACTTGCTTACTTGTAAGGCTCACAATCTAAATTCCCTATCAGTATATCTTTGAAGTGTGGGAGGAATTTGAAGTAGAAGAAACTCATGAAAACACAGGGAAAACATACAAAGTCATAGCAAGCTTTGTCCTTTGTAGGATTTGAACCCAGGACCCCAGCGCTGCAAAGCAACAGTGCTAACCACTGAGCAACAATTTGGTCTGCCTCATTGAGGTTCCAGTATTTGTGATGCCAAGAGTAGCATTGCACATTACACTATTTGTGCTGTCAAATTTACTGCAAAATACTAGAACCTATGAGGAAAGGAAAAACAATGCTGATGTGAACAAACCTTAAATCTTTACAAGTATGTACAGCTTCAGGGGTCACATTAATCTCAGTTTTTCACGTAAGAGTTCTATCCATGGTTTACACTGCTAGAATGTGTGCTTATTATAGTCTATGGGGCCATTCACATGTCTATCCATTTTTGCAGACAGAGTGCTTTGCACAAAATTACTGAGATTTGTCCAATTTTGATCTGATCTCGGCAATGCAAGTCTATGGGTCCGTGATACTATCAGACAGCACTCAGATGCCATCTGTGTGATGTCCGCTTTTTACAGACTGTTTATTATGAGAAGCTTGAGAAACATCCATTATTTTTTTGTTCATCTGAGAAAAAGTGATGAAATACTGACCAAAATCTAAAGGTAAAAACTGACAATGACCAAACTCCGATGACACTGATCAAAAGCAGTGACGAAACTTGGACCATTTTTTTTTTCTGCTTACAAGAAAAATCACTGATGTCTGAATGAGCCCTTATTCTTTGGGCATAAATGGTTTTAGAGTAACCTCTTAAATAATACAGATGTGTTTCTTGTGTCACAGGTATAGACATGATCGAGACCGATGTGATCTACACTGTGAGTAGCTTCTAAATAAGTCAATGCTTTGTTACATTATTTTCTATATAACGCGATATTCCTGGTAACAGCGCAGCCCGTGCATTCATCTGCGGTGGGCCGAGACCTCTCATCCCTGCTCTGGCCAGTGCACAGACTGACACTCTTGTATGTGTGAAGTGCTCCTGGGTGTCTGCTGTGCTTTGCCGGAGGAGGAGGACTGCTGTGTAATGGGCGGTGATATTCTTTGCATAGCATCAGTATCTCTCATAAAATTTTCACGACATAAACACAGGCTATCAGATTTATTGTCCTTCTTTTTCCGTGAGCTCTTCTTCTCAGTAGCAGCCAAGCCTTCACCAGTTCACAACCGGAGCAAGTGTCCTTGTTGGCCTCATTATCTCTTATAAAACTTGGCTGCAACTGGTCCGAGCTCTGATGTGCTGAAAACTCAGGGGGATTCTCTTCTGTATACACTTAGTGGTCACAATGATTGGATCCGAAGAAATTCATCAATTTAGCTTTATAGTGGAAACAATTTCCTCCAGCCAGGTAAGTCATCGATGACATTCTTAGCACTATTATTATCATATGTACCATTATTTTCCCCATTAGTTGCATAGCACTTTATTCCACAGCGCTGCACTCACCACACACAAGGATATTTAGGGCGATGTGACAGCTAACAAAATGAAAACATTTACCATAATCTGTACAATGTCTCAAACCTCACGATAAATTGCTTTAATACAACAAGATCAGTTTTTTTTGTGGATTTTGAAACCTATCCATCCCAAAATCCCCATCAAAGAGTTTTTAAAGCAGTTTTTTAATGTAGATATTGTAATGAATCCCCAGTAAAATTCACACAAAAAACCTCTATGTGAATATACCCTTATAGTGGTAAAAAAGCACACCCTTGCCACACTGTCAAACACAATTTTTAATTTTTTGTTAAAAAAGGATGTTTTTTCCAAGATACTCAGCAATGCAGTACGCTGTCATTCCTATCAGTCCCCATGCTAAGTAGCAAATTTCCTGTCTCTCCTCTCATACATACAGCACATATATCGGAGGAAATCCAAGCATGGGTAGAAAATACTGATTAAGACCACGCTCACACGTTCAGTATCTGGTCAGTATTCTACATCAGTATTTGTAAGCCAAAGCCAGGAGTGGGTGATAAATACAGAAGTGGTGAGTGACGATTTTCTATTATACTTTTCCGCTGATTGTTCCACTCCTGATTTTGGTGGTTCACAAATACTGTTGTAAAATACTGGGCAAATACTGATAGTGTGAACGTGGCCTAAATGCAGATGTTGACCTTGGTTGTACGTATATGGAGCTACACCCAGTGATATGCTGCACATCACATTTTCAGTGCCCGTTATAACAGGTTTAAGGTCTCATTCAGATATCAGTGATTTTTCATGTATGCAAAAAACGGTCTGAACGTCATTAGAGTTTTTGGATTTGAGCTTCATCAGTCTTTGGTCAGTTTTTATCATCAGTATTTAAATCATCAGTGATTTTCACGTATGAAAAAAAAAATTGTAAAACTTCTCCTATTCATTGCAATGTTAATCACAGACGGCACACGGATGGCATCCATGTATTGTCCGTGATTGTCCGTGAACCCCACAAACATGAAAATAGCACTCCAGATTAAAATTGTTATGTTTTCTATCCATGCAAAACACAGAACACGCATGTCAAAAACAGACCTCTGAATGATGCCTATACTGGTAAATGTGTACCCCCGACAAAGCAAACACCAGATGATCCCACATCTAATCTCTTACATACCAATAAACCTTCATATTGTACAAGCAGAGGCCACATCACAACAATAGACAGGACAGATGACTGTCATTGTTTGTTTCACATGCACAATCTCAATGATACGCAGAGAATGGGATCTTTGTAAGGCGTGTGGGGATCTCTGTGCCAAGAGTCACATCATCCTGAGCCTGGAAATCTCCAAGTTGTTTGTTCTCTGTGATAAGTGCTGTGATATGCCAGGCTTTGTCTCTGCATTGAATATTTTGTGTACGGAGAAACAATATTTGTACATGATCGCCAAGTCACAGACATTACTATAATATTTTGCATAGACCGCACGCAATAGCAGCAATGCTTGGGATTTTCCTAGTGTTGTTTCAGTTGACAGGACACATAACACGTGCTCACATACATCCGGGATAATTGCCTGCCCAGCTTGTCTGACAGCTGCTTCCAGGCCAGCACTACTGTACAATGAAAGGCTAGAAGATATACACCTTTTGCTTCAAAGTTTCATTTTAAGAGGGATGGTACACTTTTGGGTAACACTGCCCGCATGATAAAGTAGCGGAACTAGCACAATAGCAGCCATCACATAAAACCGATGATAAACATCCAAAACTAATTCATTAAACATTTTGGACACTTTTTACATTTATCCTAATAGGATATAACGACCTAGCAAAAAAAGGGTTGTCTATTTTCCATGTTTCTTTTTTGGCGAGAAATACTAGTAAATATATATGACAAAAAAAATCTAGAATGTGTAGAAAAAAGTGCTAAATGTTTCATACCAAGCACACCATTCTTGTCAGGTCATAAATTGATAATACTATGAAAGGCTCAAAAGATCTTGTACGGTAGCAATATAGTGCAATTACCCACAATAACACATTACTAATATAATAACATCCAGCACACTGCGCACACTGCCATCTATTTTATGAGGATTCCAGTCTCTTATTTAAAAGGGAATGAGTCATCAGAAAATGACCTGTTGTTTAAACTGCTGTTGTGTTATACGTGTTTTATAAAATTGTTCAGCAATGATTTATTTCATAACATGAATTGTATTAAGAAAACAAGTTAGTAATCTAGACAACATTTAAAATATATATATTTAGCACAACAGCCTGATTTAGTGAATAAGAAAACAGATCATTTTCTGATGACACCTTCCCTTTAAAGCACCACTCCAGAATTTGTTTTTATTATACCACTGGAGTGGTGCCTAAAATCCAAGTCCCCTGCCCCGTCTGATACTCATTTTCAGGTGTTTTCATCTGTTTTCCCCTTGCTCCAGTCTGTCTTCGGCAGTTTGTGTCCGACTGCTCCAGTGTTTCATGGAGCGAGCTGGAGGTCACTAATCAATGTAAGGCTATGAGAGTCTCGTTCTGGCCTCATTCAGACTCTCATAGACTTGCATTGTGAGCTTGTGATGTAGCTTCTGACTCCCACCACTCAGAAGCTGCGCTCACAAGATGGCAATTTGGGACCGGACCAGCACCGAAAAATGGTGAAGACGCCGGAGGGTGATTATATAACAAGAGGCAGTGGACTTGCATTTCAAGCGCCACTCCAGTGATGAAAAACAAACCACTGATGTGGTGCTTTAAGGGCCCATTCTCTATCACTACTCCTAGCTTTCAGGGTGAAACCTCTCTGCCTTATTTGCTCTTATGTGAATTTCTTCAGAGCAGTTGGGTCTCTGAGGAGACTAGAATCCATGATCACCAAGACAGAAGATGTACAGATGCAGACAGAGATGCAACATTTGGAGTAGGGGGCAACATACAGGAAAACAATGACATGTTTATACAATTACAACACTTGAATACAACATTTAAAGCATCAGCACATCTTTATTTTGGTCATTATTATTACTACACTATGTTCCAAATTATTATGCAAATGATATTTTCCTCTGATTTTCCCAAGTGGTCGATGCAAATGACAGTCTGTCTAATAAAATTCATCACCCGTTAGAGTATACATCGAATTTTATTGAAGAAACCTCCCAATGATAACAGTATAATCTCCAAAATGGAAAAAAAACTCAAAATGCACTGTTCCAAATTATTAGGCCCAGTAGAATTTCTGAACATTTGATCTGTTTTAAAGAACTGAAAATGCTCATTTGTGGAATTTGCAGCATTAGGAGGTCACATTCACTGAATAAAAAAGCTACTTAACTCCAAAACATCCTAACAGGCCAAGTTACATGTTAACATAGGAACCCTTCTTTGGTATCACCTTCACAATTCTTTCATCCATTGAACTTGTGAGTATTTGGAGAGTTTCTTCTTGTATTTCTTTGCATGAAGCCTCCCAGAGCTGCTGTTTTGAAGTGAACTGCCTCCCACCCTCATAGATATTTTGCTTGATGATACTCCAAAGGTTCTCTATAGGGTTGAGGTCAGGGGAAGATGCTGGCCACACCATGAGTTTATCTCCTTTTATGCCCATAGCAGCCAATGACTCAGAGGTATTCTTTGCAGCATGAGATGGTGCATTGTCATGAATGAAGATGATTTTGCTCCTGAAGACACGTTTCTGCTTTTTATACCATGGAAGAAAGTTGTCAGTCAGAAACTCTACATACTTTGCAGAGGTCATTTTCACACCTTCAGGAACCTTAAAGGGCCCTACCAGCTGTTTCCCTATGATTCCGGCCCAAAACATGACTCCTTCACCTCCTTGATTATGTCGCAGCATTGTTGGGACATGGTGGCCATCCACCAACCATCCTCTACTCCATCCATCTGGACCATCCAGGGTTGCTCAACACTCATCAGTAAACAAGACTGTTTGAAAATTAGTCTTCATGTATGTCTGGGCCCACTGCAACCGTTTCTGCTTGTGAGCACTGTTTAGGGGTGGCCGAATCGTAGGTTTATGCACCACAGCAAGCCTTTGAAGAATCCCACACCTTGTGGTTCGAGGGACTCCAGAGGCACCAGCAGCTTCAAATATCCGTTTGCTGGTTTGTAATGGCTTTGTAGCAGCTGCTCTCTTAATCCGATGAACTTGCCTGGCAGAAACCTTCCTCATTCTGCCTTTATCAGCACGAACACGTCTGTGCTCAGAATCAGCCACAAATCTCTTAACAGTACGATGATCACGCTTAAGTTTTCGGGAAATATGTAATGTTTTCATCCCTTGACCAAGGCATTGCACTGTTTGATGCTTTTCAGCAGCAGAGAGATCCTTTTTCTTTCCCATTTTACTTGAAAACTCTGGCCTGCTTAATAGTGTGGAACATCCAGTTTTCCTTTTATTGGGCTCACATGGCAAACTAAATATCACAGGTATGAGATTGATTTCAGTGATCCAAAGAACCCTGAGACACAATACCATCAATGGGTTTTATTTACAAAAAAATACAAAAAATGCTATGACACTTAAAACCAATTTGCATAATAATTTGGAACATAGTTTATTGGTAAATGTTCCATGTGCTACTTGTTCCATTGGACATCTAAGGGCTGACTCTTAGGGCCCCGTCTTACATAGCGAGATCGCTAGTGAGATCGCTGCTGAGTCACAAATTTTGTGACGCAACAGCGATCTCAGAAGCGATCTCGCCAAGTTTGACATGCAGCGATGATCAGCCCCCTGCTGGGTATCGCTGATCGTCGCTGAATGTCCTGGACTTTTCTTTGATCGCTGGTCTCCCGCTGGCCAGCACGCATCGCTGCGTGTGACAGGCGGGAGACCAGCGAGCTGGAGCTGGTAACCAATGTAAATATCGCGTTTCTAGGCGCCGTGCGGCGCCTAGAAACACGATGTTTACGTTAGATACCAGTGCGCTTGTGCAGGGGAGCTGGTAGCCAAGGCAAACATCGGGTTTCTAGGCGCTGCCCCGCGCCTAGAAACCCGGTGTGTACCTTGGTTACCAGCTCCCTGCACCAGCGCGCTGGTATGCCGGTAACTAAGCAACATGTGTCGCTTGTTAACGGCGTACTCACTGTCCTGATCGCTGCTGAGATCTGCCTGTTTGGCAGCTCAGCAGCGATCATGTAGCGACTCAGCAGCTATCCTGACAAGTTCATATCTTTGTTGGGATAGCTGGTTAGTCGCTATGTGAGACGGGGCCCTTATACTGGCATTTTCCATGCCAGTCTTGATGGAGAGTTCGCTGTAGTAAGATAATCCAAATTCGGCCGTGCTCCAGAGACAGAAAAGTACTTCTGTCATGGACAGGAGTACATTTCTGCTATAATTTACACCACTTTTGTGATGTAAATTATAATGAATTTATGAGGCTACGCTTCCTCATGCTGTTACACCCAACGGTAGCGCAAGTAGATTTGTGGACTGGGCCTCCGTAGGAAGTGCCGTAACTAAGCGGCTATCTGGTGTTCACTGGAGCTCCTGATGGTGGAGACAGGCTGAGCTGCAGGTAGCCGCCAGGCACCACTCCTAAGCAGATCCTGGTACTACAGCTGCTGATCCCAAGGGTCAGGTTTGCTCACACAGACTAGGACTAAGTTCAGACACACCAGTCTAGGATACTGAATCAGGGACTGGCTGCACACGGGCTGGGGGACTATGTTCAGGCACTAGCTGCACTGGGACCAGGGGACTTCAGGAACAGGACTGGCCGCACTTGCACCAGGAAACAATATTCAGACACTGGCCACACTGGACCAGGGATTCGGGTACAGGGCAATGGCCACACCGGGACCAGGGATACGGGTTCAGGACACTGGCCACACCGGGACCAGGGGACCTCACAACTGAACTGCTAGAACACCACATTACCTAATGACTAAATTTGTTCCTTGGCGAATCCCTAAGGGAGAGGGAGTCTTTTGTACAGGATGACTCCCAGTAACAGCCATCCAGCATGTGGACATCATTACACAAAATGCCTCTCAGTAACAGGCTGATGACATTTTCCATATGCACATGTTGCACCTTTAACAGCAGGGGCATGCATGTGAGCACTAGGGCTGGATTAGTGTTAATAATCTAAGATACCATGACCTTAGCGTAAAACTTACCTGCTGCAGTCTTCACCTTCTATTGATACTACTCCGGTCACGTGCCATCTTCCAACCATAACTTCTGACTGACCGGAAGTCAGCAGCAACCGTCACAAGCTCTCAGTGCAAGTCTATGAGAGCCAGAATGAGGCAAACTCTGGAGCAATCCGGCAACTTCCAAATTGATGGAGACTGACAGTGGTGCTGATAAAATATGAAGTTAGCTGTGGGCATGTATGAGACTAAGTGTAGGGACTTTAGATTAGAAACACCACTCCAGTGCTGCTAAAAAAAAACAAAACGCTGGAGTGGTGCTTTACCTCACCTTATTCCAAAATCCTATTAATTCTGAGATTAAAAATGATCCCTATAGACAGATTTCATCTGAAAACTCTGAAAACAGACAAGAAACTGGATCCAACAAGGTTAATACATTTTCATGAATATGTATTAGGTTGGACCTGTCTTATTCTTATTGAAAGCTTTTTTGTTTTATGAAAAATGTACGTACATATTTGTGTGTGCAGTCAGGCAGAACCATATGTGAATGCACTGTGTGCAAAATAGGAAATATGAATTCTATTATACCTGGAATATATATAAGAATGAGTTTCCCACAATAGTCATTTAACCTTCACAAATCAATATTATTTTTCTCATACGATAATTGGCCCTGAGAAGAGACCTCTATCTATTCTCACAATGAAGGCACAATGGTGCTTAGTGATGTACCTCAATTTCCTTGGCTATGGTTGTAGTCTTCTGTCTGATCTTTGACACAGTCTTTTGGAAATTCTACTCTTCAGTTAGACATCTAAGGCCTCATTCACACGTCAGTGTCTCCAGTAATGGCCGGAGCAGAGCCTCCCTCCCCTCAAGAAA
>VIAB01018652.1:28518-41863 GCA_009801035.1 Oophaga pumilio | reverse complement strand
TAAAATGCACAAATATTCTAGCAAGGAAAATGCAAATTACTGCATGGAGCAGATTTTTGTGTTGTTTTAATATTAAAGCTTAATGGTCATTTTCATTTTATTTCACAAATCAATAAAACACATTAAAGTAAGAAACTTTT
The DNA here is from genome assembly GCA_009801035.1 of Oophaga pumilio. Taxonomy (NCBI): domain Eukaryota; kingdom Metazoa; phylum Chordata; class Amphibia; order Anura; family Dendrobatidae; genus Oophaga; species Oophaga pumilio. The sequence goes on along the minus strand of VIAB01018652.1, from coordinate 41,723 downwards.
TAATATATTTTATTAGAGAAATCTGCTTTTCCTGTGCCTGGACTGATGAATCATTCTCAAGATTCTCATTTTATGGATAAAATCTGTATTCAGTGAAGACAGATTGTTACATTACTGAGATAGGAGATGGCAACTGCTACTGATAAGGTTCTATGTATATGGGAGGGGGAGGAGCTCTGCCTGTAGCTCCTCCTTTCTACCCTCTACATAGAATCTTATCAGCACCAACTGCCATCCCCTATCTCAGTAAAGTAACACTGAACACAGATTTTACCCAAAATTGAGAATTTTGAGAATGAGAAAGAAGATTTCTATGATGAGATATATTACATAATTTGCCCATTGTCCATTCAACTCTATGGGTCCGGATAACATAAAAAGTGTATTTTGTTACTCCACTTTGGATCACACTCTGATCAAACTCAGATCAAATTTCGATTACAGTCTGATTAGAGTGTGATTAGCATAATCGGACAGATTTTCTCAGGTGTGGAAAGAACAGTCGTGTGACCCTAGCCGTAGACACATTCAACCTTCAATACCAGATATATAAGGTGAATTTACATTGCACGATTACAGTGAAAGATCACTCCTAGATTTCTCAATAATCATGCAGTGTAAATGAGATACCAATCACTATATGAACGTGTGAAATGCTCATACCTCTGGTGAAATGATTCATGCTGCTGAGAAAAATTACAACGTATAAGGAAGAAACGATCTGTCAGCTGGTTTAAATCCCCCATAGATGTCTCTGTCCTTACATTTTCTCTTGGCTTGTCATATCACAAAATAAGATGACCATCTTTAAAAAAAAATTGTGGTAGTCTGGCATTGTTTATTTCAATATGTTTCTGTGTGAAAATATATTCTATTTCTATAGTGAGTCGTTCTTGGAAAGGTAACCGTGAGCTCATGTGTAGCCTCACTTGAGCAATTACTTGGTACCATATTTGTACTTCCTGGTGAAATTATAAAAATATTTAGATTTGTGAGTCCTCAGGGTTGATACCTGGTCAAATAATGGAAATTAGTTTTGCTACAATATTTAATTACTGCTTTTATGTTTTACCCAATGGAAAAACAGGTTGCCATTCCATTCCCAGTGTCAGGGGTGACTCGGAATCACAGTTTCTAGCAAGAGAAACACCCACTGGAGTTTGACACTTTTCGCAAATCCCATTCCAGGCTTTATATCCAAATAGAAGTATCATTTATAGACATATTTGTAGATGAGTAGTTCTCCAGCATGTATTTGTTTCTTCTAAATGGTTGGTGTATATGAGATCCTGATGATTTGCCAGCAGAACTTATATGCTGTCTTTGATGTTGAGATTTGGATTCAAAATCTATTTGAGCAGAATGATCCTTTTATATTTTGTCTTCTATTCATAAAAATGAAACATTCAGACCAAAACCAGAAAGTACTATGTCTTCCAAAAAACATCCCCTCATTATTTTCCTAATTTAACTTTAGAATATTTTACTCCGGAGCCTTCCATCATCTGCTTTTTGATTTCGACAACTATCATTTTTCTATTGTGCAAGCCCTACATGGTATGAATAGAGCGAGCAGTACAAATAATTTTTATTCCCAGCTTGTGGTGTGGAAAGAGATATGCTTCTATGAATACTTTGTAAAAGGCTGATTATGAATTGGCTACTCTATCCTGGTATTATGGGAAATTGCACCTGTGAGACACGAATGTACGTTTCAATAAAATCATTAATTATGTGCAAATGTCTCCTAACTGTACCTATTTATTAGCTACCTAAAAACAATTGTGGAAACACAACTGAGATTTCCAAATGTCGTGTTCATTTTTATCTGTCTAAATTCAGCTCACCCTACAAATTTGCCTTAGTGATACAGAATTTTAATTACATTTGGGATTATGTAAATTACCAAGGGAAAACGGGACCTCAGCCAGTACTTTCCACCCACCTAAGAGAGTGTTGGTTCGGTATGTTGTGCTTAAGTCGCAGCATAATGTTTTATAGTATTATATCATATGCATCTATTATCACATTTTTATATTCTTCCTTCTCAATTAAACTTTGTTAAGTTTTAAAAGTGTGGCCAGTCAACTTCAATCAGCAAGATTATAGCTTAACCATCTGCCAAAATAGATTCTTCGAGTAGATAGCTTGCTGTTTACATGTGACGTAGCCCTGAAATGTTGAAACATTAAGTTTTAATGGGTCATATAATAGGCAAATGAAAAACAAATTTCCAGTGTATACTTTAAATTTCTGATGCTTTAGGGAAAAATCATAGAAAAAATCTAACTATTGTTTTATGTGCTTAATTCACACTGCAGCTTGGAAACCCTAGATCAAAAAGCTTTATTGAAGAAGGGGTCTGGCTTAGCTACTGAAATGAGCACTTGACAAGAAGAAAAAATGGAGTAACCATAAACCACAAAGTAAGATAAAAGCAAGCAAATTCTATTTATATATCATCATAAAATATCAAATAGATATATTATAGTGGTCATGCGGATAGCAAGGAGGAACAACCAAAACTGAGGAGCAGACCGTAATTATAGATAGGGTAAAAAGACACCCAGTGTGGATCAATGTTGAAAAGTAACCACTTTTTGAATATAACTGGAGGAATGTGGAGAAAGTGCTTGTGCATGGAAAATAAGGTGCCAGAAAAATCACGTGTCTAATCAAATCCTATGTGTAACTGCACAGTTATCACTAAATAAATCTCAACCATGTCACAAAAATACATGCTACCACTTACCCATGTCTAAGTGAGTTGCAGTGCCCCACTCAACTCCAATGCGAGATGTTTCATCACGACTTTCTCAACGGGAGGTGTTGAACACCTTTTTACCCTATCTATAATTACAGTCTGCTCCTCCGTTTTGGTTGTTCCTCCTTGCTATCTGCATGATCTCTACAATATATGCATTTGCTATTTTATGATGATGTATAAATAAAATTTGCTTGCTTTTATCATATTTTCTGGTTTATGGTTACGCCATGTTTTCTTCTTGTCTCGTGCTATTTGGAGTACTCCACATTTGCACTCTGTTTATTATGGGGGAACCACACTGCACGTGAGCTAGTTCCTGGCCCTAATAGACCAATGATGTGGTTTTTGAATATTCGATTCACAATGAAATGAGCACTTGGTCATCCATATTCTCAGACACAGCACTGATCACATACCAAAACAGGAAATTCTAGCCAGTATAAAATATAGGTTCAGATGCGGAGTTATCAAATCTCTTTGGGAATTAGGACACCTGAGATAAGCATATTTTCTTATATTTTTTATAGTAAATTTGTAATTTGATAGTTGGCAACTCTTTAAAAGTTAATTTCCTACATTTTAATTGGGACAATGCAGAAGGAATTTAGTACAACTTTCAATTTAATCTAAGTATTAATTATAAGCAGATATTATATGAAATAATTCCTTTATTCAACATTAGTGCCAAATCTAAGGGTATATTGAGTGATCATCAGATTACATAAGATTTAACTTAACCTAAAAAAATTCATGTCTTCTTTTGGAAAAATACCCTGCTCAAACGTTGAAAATCATTACTGATATAATTTATTGAAAATAAAATGGCATATCAACAGTTAATGGAACCAAAATCATAAAAAAATTGAGGCTAAGATTTCAAATCACCTTCAAAAACAAAAGAAAAAAAACTGAAATCATAAGTGGGTGTAATTTACGTTAATTTCAGTAGTCTAAATAGGTCTTACATCACATACCTCTGTGCACTCCCTACAATGTCTGCGCAAACTCTTCATAAGATGGCGATTGTTGTGCCAGGGAATAAACTCCCCAAGATCTGCATCGAAACACCATCGAGCTCCTAGACAGTCTGTGGCACTGCATGGTGGCATAGAATTAACTCATACATAATGTTCCATAGGTTATTAAATGGATTCAGGTATGGTGAACATGAGGGTCAGTCAATGACCTCAATGCCTTTATCATTTAGGAGCTGCCTACAAACTCTGGCCACATGAGGCCAGTCATTGACCTGCACAAAGAGTAATCTAAGTCCAGCATACCATTTTAAGGTCTGATAATAGTGTCATGGAGGTTTCTACGATAACCCAAATATCTTCCACTACAAACTGACCCACCAACAAACTAGTCATGCTGGATGATTCTGCATGCAGTATAACTTTCATGTTTGTCAAGTGTGAACTCTGTTATCTTTAAAGTGAACTTTGAGCCAGTGGAGGACCTGTCAATTCTGGTGTTCTCTGGCAAACGCGAATCGAGATGCGCTGGGCTGGGCTGTGGACAAAGGTCCCAGTAGAAATTATCAGGACCACATGTCACCCTCAAAGTGTGTATTTCTGACAGTTTGATCAGAAATATGCACACCATGAGCCTGTTGATGACAATTTTGTAGAGCTTCAGCAGTGCACCTGTCACAAAGGAGCAGATACCAGTCTTGCCCTTCTATGGCATTTTACAGTTTCCCTCAACTGACAGCCCATGTCCTGGTATGCACCATGCTTTTGAGACTCCAATGGGTGACACATCAAACTTTCTTCACTCAGCACTAGAGAAGAATGCTTCAGGAAGAATAAAGAGAAAGTATTTTTCTGAGGCCAAAACAAGCAAAACCTTTCCCCTTTTTGATGGTTGTCATGCTCTTGCCTTTTACACCTACTGTCACTTTTATTTGAAGTTGAAATTGATTCCCAATCACTTATGTTTCCTAGCTGAACATATTGATATCACTGAAATTTATAAGTCTTAGAGTTAGACTGTGATGCTTATTTGATTTTTTATGATAGTTTTAAGTAAAAATTATTTTATTTGTATCTAGTTACAGAAAACATAAAAATTATCTCAAAAATGTATTTTCATTCATTTGAACTCGAGTTTTCACTAGTGTAAATATAAAACTGATTAACCAGTCATTTATTCGTATGTCTAATTCGTACTGTCTAATCTGTACATAGCGAATAAGGTAGTAGAAGGTAATTCTTCATGCGTGCATGTTCTATTTCAAGGTGAAACCTATTCACACAGATATAGACAGAAAAGGGCTGAGGATAATTAAGCTCTACCAAAGTCTACCTTCCACGGGAGGACCGCATCTAAGTCCACATCAGCATTTTACAGTTGGGAATTTCTGCATGGAGGGTTGCACTTTTCTGACCTAGTCCTCTTCAGGGAGTCCTGAATATGGCAGCAGTGTCCCAGTAGCTCATATTAATTGGAACATATCAAAACCCTTTCTGTCTTGACACTTTAGTTCTCCACAATGGAGACACTGCGTGGTGAACTCCCAAAGGGCATGGTATTTTACCTGACTGCTCGCTGTTATTTATGATATTTTGCTCATGCTGGGACAGCATATGTGCATTTTTATCCAAGTTTTAAAAACAGGTTAGAATGAGCAATAGTAAGACACCTGCCAGTACATAATAATGCTGTAATATTTGTTAAGAAAAAAAATGTAAAGCTTTAACTAGAAAAAGGAGGTAAGAGAGCGACAAAAAAGGCACTCAGCTTTTAGTACAAATTTGTAATACATGACAGCACTGGGAAGAAACTTTCCTGGCAGTGGTAAGCAAGGTAGAAGACTGCTTGGCAAAAAACTTTCTTGGCAGTGGTGAAGAGATATTTGTAGTTTCAAAGCAGAATGCACCATATGTATGGTGATCTGATCACCCTTAGGCTTGATAATGTTTCATTTACACAAAATTCTATTGTAACATATCACCAAGCTTATAATGTCACAATTTGCATATTTGAAATACATTAGACAGGACAACAGAATATCTAATATCATGCAGCTGCAAAATGCCCTCAAAACATTTCGGTACCCAATCTGAGACTTGAAGATTTTTGGATCAGTCTTGTTTTTTACTAATTCTTCTGCCTTCATAAAAACATCCGCAATAACCAATAGAGAGTATTACCTCTCAATGACATACAGTTGCAACACCGATGCATCTGCTTTTCTACCAGCTACGGCGCTTACAAGCAGATTCTGTGTGGTTTGATATTCTTCTTAATAGTGTTGTTAACCTGCCCATTGCCCGCACTTAGCGAAATGCTACAAGGAGGAAATTAACTTTAATCTACCCATCAGCGTCCCGGTTTCAGACTCAGGGGCAGCGCCAGCACTGGTTCAGTCACCGCAGAGTATAAAAAGTGGCAGCTGTAATTGCGCCCATGGTCCTGACCGACAGTTAACCCCAATGCAGAGCCAGTGTCAGTCAGTGCCAGGGGCGCGGTTACAGCTGCCACTCTTTACACTCAGAGCGATGACTGAACTTGCGCCGGCGTCGCCCCCCATGACAGAAACCTGAACGCTGCTGGGGGAATAAAGTTCATTTTCTCCCCTCAGCATTTGGCTACGAGCAGGCATCGGGCATGTTAATAGCACTATTAAAGGGAATCTGTCACCCTAAATTGGCGGGATATTTAAATGATGGCAGTCAGGTCAGATGGGCGGTGTTTTGGGTACTTGCCTTAACATGTTGTTCGCCGCTGTCTCCATTATTTCTGGGAATTGTAGTCGTTGTCCTCCATATAACGCGCCTGCACATTGCAATCTTGAATTGCGCATGTGCAGTATGCTTTGCCCGCAGATTGCAATGCACAGGCGCGTTTTATGGAGGGCAACGACTACAATTCCCAGAAATAATGGAGACAGCGGCGAACAACATGTTAAGGCAAGTACCCAAAACACCGCCCATCTGACCTGACTGCCATCATTTAAATATCCCGCCAATTTAGGGTGACAGATTCCCTTTAACATGCTGATTAACACCATACCTGCAGGATTACGTTTTTTCTGGTGACAGGTTGTCTTTAAAATGATTCACTCTGTGCATATTTTTGTTAGAACAACAATCTTCATTGTTTACCACCACACTACTGACAAGAGGCCATCCCTGTAGCTGCAGACATGACATTTACTCTCCTTTCATTCACCGATTTGGATTACCTCTGTCATGTTGCCTGATATAAACAAATGTTATTTTAATTGTAGGAAATGCTGCTATGTGTTCTCCAAAAAACGGAAATCAGACAGCCAACATTTTTTACAGACACATTGAAAAACCATTATAAATAAGATTTTAAGTGATAAGTCTACAACACATAACTCTAATATGAAGACATTAACAGCATTCATTGTGAGTCATAAAATGCTGATAATTACAGTCGTAATAATCTGTAAAGGTTTCTCCAGCTTTCAAAAAAATGAAGGGCACATTCATTTTTTTTCCTGCAGAGGAAAAAGGTGTTCACAGATTTTTGGGTGAGAGCCCAGAGTGACTAGAGAATATAAGTTATGGTCCAACGAAGTGAATGGTAAAAGTTGATGGCATCGAGTATTTCAATTATTTGTTAGGAAAGCCATATTCTCCTGATCGTGTTCAGAGAACATTGCATAAGTGTAACTCTTTATTCTGGTTTTGCACATACTGATTTTTACAATGATCCTGCTCTATCCCCCTGGTATTTTAAGACTCTGTGTTGCATGAAGTCATAAAAGATAGGTACAGAGGTGTATGAAGCACTACTATATTCTTCTAAAATCAAAAACACTCGCTCCATCCTCTGACCACCTAAAAGTCTCCTGCATATGGGTCTGCTGTGTACAATAAGGCCTAAAAATGTACAGTATATGTGTGAACAAACAGAATGAGCATGGTGGCTCAGTGGTTAGCAGTACAGCCTTGCATCTCTAGTGTCTTGGATTCAAATCCTATCAAGGACAATATCTACCTGGAGTTTGTATGTTCTCCCAGTGCTTGCGTGGGTTTCCTCCAGGTTCTGCAGTTTCCTCCCACACTCCAAAGACATACTGATAGGGAATCTATATTGTGAGCCCCAAATAGGGACAGTTCCGATGTCTGTAAAGTGCTATGGAATTAATGCGGCTATATAAGTGAGTAAAATAAATAAATAAAATGACTCAGTGACAAGGGTTGTCAACCGTCCATAAATTCCTGGACAGTACGCAAAAATAGGGAAAATATTTTTGTCCTGTATGTAAAAAAAATTTGATGTGTCCATGATTTTTTTAAGCTGGAGAGACTGTATTTGTCACCCTTTCACAGTTCACATTGAATACAACTAACGTCTTCATATATGATTTATGGTCTGTAGACATGTGTCTTTTATAATTTCAATGATTTACTATCATCATCTAAAGCAGGTGTGCGGAATCATTTTCTGCCAAGGGCCATTTGGATATTTATATCATCCTTCGGGGGCCGTACAAACTCCGCCCACAAAGTACATCCTGACTCTGGCACTGGTGTTAGGACGTAATCTTTCATTGCATGCCCTTCAGTGTTCAGTAGTGAACACTGCGTGTGAGTGCTTACAGAGCAAGAAGAAATTAATGAACTGGTGGCGATCAAAATACAGCTCCCTGCCAAAGCACAGCGGTCCCTGAGAATCTGCCCGGGGGCTAGATAAAAGGTCACTGAGGGCCGTAAGTGGCCCTGAGGCCTGAGGTTCCCCACCTCTGATCTAAAGTGTCCATAAAAAATATTGGCTGTCTGTGACTTTTTGAGAGGCTGTCCATAAAAAAAACAACAACTTGACAACCCTGTTAGTGACCTGTTAGAAAAATCTTCTTTTCTTTTAACTAAGGAAACTAAGAATCAATAGCACAGATATCGGTTGTTGGGATGCAATCAATTAACATCGCAAAAATGTTTTCTATCCTGCAAGAATTTATACACATGGCAAATCGATACCATCATAATATTGTGGATCTGATTGTTTAACTGATTAGTCTGCATATCCTAGGTAGGTGCATGCAAATTTTAGTACATGGGTAAAGATTGTTGCTTTAGAGAAAATAGAGATAATAACAGATACAAGAATGACTCGCTGTATGATTTGTGTAATTAAACCCTTTAAAATGATATGTTTATGTACTATACAAAAGACTCAATAAGCATGTCTGGATAATGATTCTGAAAAGGAGTCTGACAGTATGTTTGTTCTCGTGCCAATCCTATAAAAAATAGTAACTGGCAGCGGAGTAATTCCTAGCAATATTCATCATGCTAAGCAAAGGGAAAATGGCAGGAGATTGATAAAGATGAAAGGACATTTATCTCTACATATTTGAAGGTGATATACAATGTGGAAATGTGGTACTTTGGTATAAATATTTGTTACATTGATAGATTTGTAACAATACCATAAAATGAGAACAATGGAAGAAGAATGAACTGATAAGATTAGGTTTGTCCAGCGAGCAAGGGAAAAAATTGGATTTTTTTAACTACTGTATAGAGTATAAGCCGACTCGAGTATAAGTCGACCCCCCTAATTTTGCAACGAAAAACTGGGGAAACTTATAGACACGAGTATAAGCCTAGGGTGGAAAATGAGGCAGCTACTGGTAAATTTCAAAAATAAAAATAGATACCAATAAAAGTAAAATTAAAGTAGGTTAAATGTTTTAGAATAGTCATATTGAATCAGGAGACCCATATGCTGCTCCATAGATTATGCCCCATATGCTGCTCCACAGATTATGCCCCATATGCTGCCCCATATATTATGCCCCATATGCTACCCCATATATTATGCCCCATATGCAGCCCCATATATTATGCCCCATATGCTGCCCCATATATTATGCCCCATATGCTGCCCATATATTATGCCCCATATGCTGCCCATATATTATGCCCCATATACTGCCCCATAGATTATGCATCATATGCTGCTCATGTATTATGCCCCATATGCTGCCCATATATTATACACCATATATTATGCCCCATATGCTGCCCCATAGATTATGCCTTACAAGATTCTCCATAGATTATGCCTCATATGCTGCCCATGTATTATGCTCCACAAGATGCTCCATAGATTGTGCCCCATATATTATGCCCCATATGATGCTCCATAGATTATGCCCCATAGGCTGCCCATGTATTATGCCCCATATGCTGCCCCATGTATTATGTCCCACAAGATGCTCCATAGATTGTGCCCCATATGCTGCCCCTGTATTATGCCCTTATGCTGCCCCATGTATTATGGCCCACAAGATGCTCTATAAATTGTGCCCCATATTCTGCCCCATGTATTATGCCCCACAAGATGCTCCATAGATTATGCCCTCATATGATAGTAGTATAGGCCCCTTGTGCTGCCACTTATAATGAAAAAAAAATGATATACTCACCTCTCATCGCTGGGGGCTAGGTGCCGGTGTCCTGAGCGGGCGGGGACACCGGCGCACTATTGGGGACAGGTGCCGGTGTCACCGCTGGCTCAGGCCCCGGCACCTGCAATATTCACCTGTCCCCGGTCCACTGATGCACGCCGCTGTCTTCCGGGTCCTCCGGCAGCGACTGCTCAGGCAGAGGGCACGGCGCGCACTAACCACGTCATCGCACCCTCTGACCTGAACATTCACAGCCAGAGGACGCGAGGACACAGCAGCGGTGGACCAGGGAGAGGTAAATATCGCTTATACTCACCCTCTCCTGGCGCGGTCTCTGCAGCCCCTGCTCTTCTCCCATGGTCTTCAGCAGCTATGCCTAACTTCAGCGGTCACATGGTACCGCTCATTAAAGTCATGAATATGCGCATATTCATGACTTTAATAAGAGGTACCACAGGACCACTGAACACAGGTGCTGGAGACCATGGGAGAAGAGCAGTGGCTGCAGAGACCGTGCCAGGAGGGCGTGAGTATATAGTACAGCTGCGCTCCCCCTCCCCCGCCGACCCCCTCGTATATGACTCGTGTATAAGCCGAGAGGGGCACTTTCAGCCCTAAAAAATGGGCTGAAAATATCGGCTTAGACTCAAGTATATACGGTATATGAATTAAAAGCTAACATAGGATGTCCAGCACTGAGTACACACTGGCTTGGAGCCCTGAACGATTGACGAGCTTTGACTACGTCTTATTCATGACCTCAATTTTAACTATATGAATGAAAAGCTTTTTTTTTACCTTCACTGCACGTTGGACACACCTGACCTTATTGGATTCCGTTGTGGTCGCTTCAACCAAGTCCGTTCGAACTGGCGGTATGCTAACAGGAGGACAAGACAGGACGAGTTGGTGAGCTCACTTTCTTGTTATATATAAAATGAACTGGGTCCAAGACTATTTTAATAAGATTAGGATTACATGCTCAATGACCTAATTATATGGACATCCAAATTATTGCAAGAGAAACTGTGCTTGAATAAAGACAAAATGATTTCTTCACTGCAGGACCAGTGATAATGATGAAGAGATTAAAAAATGTATCTGTGGGGGAAATAGTAATCAGATTTATTAATATTGATCACTGAAGGAAGTCTGCCAGCAGAGAATGACTGTTCAAACCAAGTACAGGCATTCAGTGAACTCTTGGCATGGCCAAACATTTAAGTGCACCTTTCCACCTACATGTTTAACATCTATCTCCATCTATCTATCTGGCTCTATGTAGAAAGGTCTATCAATCAAAGAAGAGGGAGAGGGGTAGAGATAGAGGTTCTTGGTGTAACAATGACTAGTCACTTCTTATGGACAAGCCGTGAGACAGGGGAGTCAAGGAGTCTGGAATAAATAACTGTGTACTTGTAGACAACACAGGAATGTGGGATGTCTCCACGGACAGGAAGCAGATCGAGAATTAACAGGTTTATTAACATAAACAGTGATTTCCATTCAGGGAGAAAAAGGATGCAGGGAAGTGGCAGGGAATGGGACAGAACTGGGTGAGTGACTGGAAAAGCGGGGTAAGGGATGACGGTAGTTCAAAGTAAAGTAATAAGACTTAACAGACGATAATCCTCCAGCATGCGGTGTCGCAGGGTTCCAACAGTGGCACCGGAAACAGCGGCGCTGAGCGTCTCGATGAAGTCTATGACAGGCGGGAATCCAACGGTGGTGCCGACAGCAACGGCACTTGTCGTGTCATTGCAGTCTCTGAGGTAAAAGCAAACTTTCCGTGCTCAAAGTATCTAGCACTGTACTTATTCCAGTGAAGGGAACTGATGGGATGAATCCTCGCCCCGCGGTATGTCTGGGATCCTGCTCACAAGGGTTTGTGCCAGGTCAGCTGTGTAACTGCACATGGCGCACGTGTCACACTCACAGCTTGCTGGTGAGCGGTACTAATAGCCAGGTTGTATGATGGAGCAGGAACACGCTGTCGTCTAGCTCCAACAGGTGTCTCACTCAGGGCAATGTCTGATGGGCCTGATTTACCCGAGTGCTTTGTCTCTCCTGTCAGACCCACACATGTCTCTTCACACAGCTCCCTTGACACCTGACCCTCTGTCTTCCCATGTTCAGCGCAGCTCACTCTGACTACACCCCCAACAGACCTCACGAGACCTCGGTCCTTTGCTAAACAGCTTCCCACTGCAACATAGGTGACAGTCCCAATGGTTCCAGACTCGAAGCAGGAAAGGCACCACTGCGTTTATTCTTCCTCTCACGTACTTCATAGGCAAAGGGGCGAAACAAATGAATAGTCAAATGACAAAGTCCGAGGTCAGACTACAAAGATCAGAGTATGTCAAGGGCAATGGTGCAATACAATTGTTTTGTCCTGCCGCGCTCACCACCACCATTTTATGATCCCTGCTGTTTTTACCGTAGTTGTCTATCTATGAATTTTATTTAGGTCTGCCATTGTTTTATCCTGCCGCTCACCACCACCATTTTATAATCCCTGCTTTGTTCTATGTTGTAGGCTATGTACGCATTTTATTAAACGATTCTGCCATTCTCATATAATCTTTTTTTTATTACAGATGGCCGATAAGCAAGATTTCCAGCGTGACTTCATAGAGATGTACCGCTCGATGACTTGCCTGTGGAAAATAAAGTCGGCGGATTACAGCAACTGGCTGAAAAAGAAGGAGGCGTACCAAAAACTGGTGGAGCTTTGCAAAAACCGTTACCCCGATGAACCAGTGGATGAGTCATTTGTCAAAAAACTGATTCAGGCTCTCCGCACAGTTTACAAGAAGGAACTGCATAAAGTAGAGAATTCTTAGCAAGTCTGGAGCCGGGTCTGAAGATGTTTATGTCCCCAAATTGTGGTACTTTGATCTTTTTGCTTTCACAAGGGACCAAGAAGTACCAAGACAAATGGCTTCCACGTTGGCACCAGACTCAGTGATCCAAAAGGACTACCCTGTCGTACATGTAAGATGTAAGTACCTTTGTATTAAAACACATTTGAATGTACATGCC
>VIAB01018650.1:26376-41615 GCA_009801035.1 Oophaga pumilio | reverse complement strand
CCACCCTTGGGGGTGAAGGGGTTAATGAACATGCTGCTTTTTTTCAGCGATGCGTTTTTTTCGCATAAAAAAAGCGCACCATGTGCACAAAAATAGCAGAATTCATTCTAAATAATAGGATGCTGAATTCATGCGTTTTTAAGCGTTTTTTGCCGCAAAAAAAACGCGAACAATCCTGAACGTGTGCACTTAGCCTTAAGGCAGAACTTGAATCTACAAATGCAGAAGTAACTATAAAACAAGTTTCAGTCTCCAAAGAAACTTGCAGGAAAAAAGCAGTATTTTAAAAAAGTGCTTTTTTATATTTAAAGCACTGAATCATAATGTGACCAGAATGACCACAGTGCAAACAAAAACGAGCAGGTGCTCCAAGTTAACTCTCGACAAGCACCAATTTGCATAGGTTCACCCTTGTCTTCCAAAGAGTAGGAAGGAGTAACTGGCAAACCTTAAAAGTGTCTTAATCCCTGAGACATCTGCCTAAGGCCTCTTTCACACATCCGTCTTTTTGTATCAGGCATGATCCGTCGAACACCTGAAGGGACGGATCCGGCACGTAGTAGTAGTAGACCTTGATTTCCAGAATCCGGATTAGACTTTTGCCGGATTGCACAAAAGTCTGATCTGGTTCTATTGAATTCTATTGTTTCCGGCCGCCTGATGCGCCGCTTCAGGCACATCAGGCGGCTACGGCAAAAAAAAAAAGTTACATGCTCCGTTTTGTCCGGCCGCTGGAATGTACATTTCCACCGGATCCGGACAAAAACGGATACAACGCAATGACATCAGGCGCGATCCGGTGCTAATGAAAGTCAATGGAAAAAAAACGCATCTGGCATTACATTTCGCCGGATGCGGTTGGACAAAAAAATGCCGTCAGGCGCACAACGGATGTGTGAAAGAGGCCTAAACGGAAAATAATAAAAGACTGACAAGCACTTCCAAATCAGGAAACTGGTGTGCACAGGTGCAAATTAAGAGAAGCCATTTCTGTACATAACAAATACATAGAAGTTGCACTCTGTAGTGCTAAAGCATGTAAATATGAAATATGAATAGCATTGCTGATGTAGACAAGAAGAAATGGATATACTTAGCATATAATTTGGCCAATTCATGCATGCCCAGCAGCCAAAGACAAGGCGATCTCTGGTTTTGCTGGGAACTGTCACGATTCCTCCGCTCAGTGAATGTGATTGCTATGATGTTCGATGGAAACTGTGTCTTGCTGAAGTGTCAGTGTTTTGATTGACAGCTTGGGTGTCCAGTCCTGTGATGGGCTTCTTGAGCTGCCAGTGCTTTGATTAACAACTCAGCTGTCCAATCTGTTACTGGGTGGTGCGGGACTTTCTCCAGGTGTTCCCTGTTCTGGAGATTGCCCAAGCTATTTAACTAAGCTGTCTGCCCCTGATCCCTGCCAGATGTAGTTTGTGCTTCTTGGTGAGTGTTAGTCTGATTCTATTGCTCTGAGTTCTGATTTTCTGCTGCCTGACCCTTTGGACCATGTTCTGACTATCCCTTTGTCTTGTCCTTTGGCTTTTATCCACTATCACTTGTTATTGACCCTGGACTGTGATCTGACTTACGACTTTGTCTTTTCCCTTGGTTATATAGGTGCTCTCTTGGTGTTGAAACCGGAATCTCTGACTTTTCTCTCTCACGGTCTGTCTGTGAGTAGTGACTAGAGTCACATTAAGTCTGGCCATATACTTTTTTTTTCCTACATGTGCATGCGCCTGCTTTACCTATGTGTCATCATCACTGTGTCCCACATCGTGCTCCTGCACAGGTGTACTTCTCTCTGCCCTACATGCGCCAGCTTTAGCTACGTGTCATCATCACTGTGTCTCCCATCGCACTCCTGTGCAGCCACACTTCCCTCTGCCCTACATGCACCAGCTTTACCTATGTGTCATTATCACTGTGCCCTCCATCATGCTCCTGCACAGGCGCTCTTCTCTGTGCCCTACATACGCCAGCTTTACCTATGTGTCATTATCACTATATCTCTCATTGCGCTCCTGCACAAGCTCACTTCTCTCTGCCTTACATGTGCCAGCTTTACCTACGTGTCATCATCACTGTGTCCCCCATCGTGCTCCTGCACAGGCGCACTTCTCTCTGCCCGACATGCACCAGTTTACCTGCGTGTCATCATCACTGTATTCACCATCGTGCTCCAGCACAGGCACACTTCTCTCTGCCTTACATGTGCCAGCTTTACCTACGTGTCATCATCACTGTGTCCCCCATCGTGCTCCTGCACAAACGCACTTCTCTCTGCCCGACATGCACCAGTTTACCTGCGTGTCATCATCACTGTATTCACCATCGTGCTCCTGCACAAACACACTTCTCTCTGCCCTACATGCGCCAGCTTTACCTATGTGTCATCATCAGTATGTCCCTCATCATGCTCCTGCACAGGCGCACTTCTCTCTGCCCGACATGCGCCAGTTTACCTGCGTGTCATCATCACTGCATTCACCATCGTGCTCCAGCACAGGCACACTTCTCTCTGCCCTACATGCGCCAGCTTTACCTATGTGTCATCATCACTGTGTCCCCATCATGCTCCTGAACAAGTGCACTTCTCTCTGCCCTACATGTGCCAGCTTTATCTACATGTCATCATCACTGTGTCCCTCATCGCGCTCCTGCACAGGTGCACGTCCATTTGCCCCAAATGCGCATGCGCCAACTTTGCCTACGTGTCATCATCACTGTGTCCCTCATCGCGCTCCTGCACAGGCGCACTTCCATCTGCCCCACATGCACATGTGCCAGCTTTTACCTACATGTCATCATCACTGTGTCCCCCATAGCGCTCCCGCTCAGGCACACTGCTCTCTGTCCTACATGTTCCAGCCTTACCTATGTGTCATCATCACTGTATCCCTCATCCCTGCATAGGCGTACTTCTATCTGGCTTACATGTGCATGCGCCAGCTTTACCTACATGTCATCATCATTGTGTCCCTCATCACGCTCCAGCAAAGGCACACTTCTCTCTGCCCTACAGGCGCATGCACCAGCTTTACCTACGTGTCATCATCACTGTATCCCCATTCATGCTTTCACACACTTCTCTCTAGCTTTCATGTGCCAGCTTTACCTACTTGTCATCATCACTGTGTGCCTTATCGAGCTCCTCCGCAGGTGCACTTCTCTCTGGCCTACATGCGCCAGTTTTACATATGTGTTATCATCACTGTGTCCCTCATTGTGTTCCTGCACAGGCGCACTTCTCTCTGCTGTACATGTGCCAGCTTTACCTACATGTCATCAACACTATGTCCCTCTTTGTGCTCCTGAACAGGAGCACTTCTCTGCCCTACATGTGCATGCGCCAGCTTTACCTACATGTCATCATCATTCTTTCCCTCATCGCGCTCCTGCACAGACGCACTTCTCTCTATCCTACATGTGTTCCCCATTGTGTTCCTGCACAGACGCACTTCTCTCTATCCTACATGTGTTCCCCATTGTGTTCCTGCACAGACGCACTTCTCTCTATCCTACATGTGTTCCCCTTTGTGTTCCTGCACAGGCGCACTTCTCTCTGCTCTATATGTGCCAGCTTTACCAACGTGTCATCAACACTATGTCCCTCATCATGCTCCTGAACAGGCCCACTTCTCTCTGCCCTACGCATGCGCCATCATATGGGGAAATATATTGGGAATATATGTAGAAAACCTGGTGATAGAATCCCTTTAATTTTCCAATGTTAGGTGATAACGGTGCACCACGGTTTAGGCCACGACAAGGGTGCACAGAAGGGTCTTCATGTGCATATTACATAAATATCAGCAAATATTAGGCTAAACTGTACATGCCTCATATTGTTTTATTAGGGGCTACGTCCACTATGTAAGACTTTATGCAGTCTAATTTGGGGTACAATATACATGTCAATGTGAAATCTATGAAATGTGAAGAGCAAAAATGGCTTTTGAATATTAAGAAAAAATACATGAAAAATACATGAGTCGCTTTGCACAAAATTTGGCCAAATAATGTCTGTCCATTAACCAACATCAAGGTGGTCTCAAGAGTCTGATGGGTCCCTGACCAGTGTGAACACCTCTCTAAGGTTAATTTTTGAATGCATATGTGAATTTGGACACCTACATTTATGTGTTGGCAGGAACCAGCTGTAATTAAAATCACCACATGGTGAAGGGCGGAGTGCTCAGTCAGAAAGCTAGCATACAAATAAAAGGAAACTGACTTGCACATCAAGAACTAGTCTGAACAGGTGCATACCATAAAACAGCTACTTACATGTACAATATACGAAGATGGTTCCACTCAATCATGTTAAAGCATGTCAATGTGAAATCTGTTCACACTGGTCAGAGACCTTGACATTGGTTGATGGGCAGACATTATTTTGCCAAATTTTGTGCAAAGTGTCTCTGTGGTGAAATATGTACAAGTATTGTAGTGGAAGATATATACATATATATATATATACACACACATGTATGACTGGCAGTAAGTACCATCTGCTCTAGGTTGCAGGTCTCACAGAGGTCATAGCATATGTTAGCCTGAGAGGCAGTCTCCTGGTCTGCAATGCCTTTCTGAAAGCACATAGAATTGGAGCCTTTCACACCTTCTGGCTCTTTTAAAGTTGGATGCCGAATGCTAGCTATCTCTGAGAAAAGTTACACAAAGAGTTGCAGAGAAAAAATAATGTATGCATTGGTGAAATAGCCATGGTCCACTGACAGGCCAGCAATTAGAATATTAGCGTGAGAGGCTGGCCTGGAAATTGGATTCCTAAGTCACATCTATAAATTAGGCTTACACACAAAAAAGAGTGTTCACATGTGAGGGCAGCATGGACTGTTGATGTGCTCCATTCATATTCCCTTGGGTACAGAATAACAGGCTGCAAAGTTCGATATTTCTGTAAGTTTCTCCCTTTTACTTTATCGCTGTTTTGCATATTTGTATGTCACTTTTTATTTCCATTTTTATATCCTTTTTATTGTAAGCAATGTACCTTTTATATTGAAGCTCAAAACTTTAATAAGTCTGAACCTTGTTGCTCTAAAGAATCCTTAGCCTTAAAAAGTGTGTGCTCCTGGTGATTGGCACGTAGTAGTAGTAGTATTTCCGGGACTCATCGCCCGTGTGTTCGGTGAGTGGTGGCAGCGTGTATGAAGCGGGATGTGTGGTCTGTGTCGGGGTGTGATTTATGCTCCCATTGCAGCATAGAAGAGAGGTTGAATGCTGGACTGAGTGAGGGGAGATAGATTAACCCTTGCATGCATAACCCCAAATCACGTGCTGAGAAGCAGGTACATGACAACTGGTGGCAGCGGTGGGATAACTAGGATAAGCTCCCATGCGATTTTGACATCCGTGTGCTGGGTTTTCGTGACAGTCTCATGTATTTTTCATGTATTTTTTCTTAATGTTCAAAAGCCATTTTTGTTTTTCACATTTCATAGATATCATAATGACATGCTTTAACACGATTGAGTGTAACCATCTTCGTATATTGTACATGTAAGTAGCTGTTTTTTGGTATACCCTATATGTTTTTTTGGTAGACCCTATCACAGTGATTAAAATAAAAATGTACATGACATCCCCCTTGTCACCCCCTTAGTTAGAAAAAAATTATAAAATAAAAATATATGATTTTTTTTCTATTCTTTGCAGTTGGGGCTGGGTTGGGGTTAAGGCTGTGTTAGGTATAGTGTTGGCTTTAGGGGCTGAGGTTAGAGGTATGTTAGAGTTAGGTTTGTGTTAGGGTTAGCGCTTGGGTTAGGGATGTGTTAGGGTTAAGGTTGTCTTTAGAGTTGGGGTTAGGGATGTGGTTAGCATTATTTTAGGGTTGGGTTAGGGTTGTGTTAGGGTTAGGGATGTGTTAGGGTTACAGTTGGGGTATGGGGTTAGCCTTATGTTAGGGTTAGTGTTAGGGTTGTGTTAGGGTAAGCGCTGGGGTTAGGGATGTGTTAGGGTTGTATTAGGGTTAGGGTTGTGTTAGAGTTAAGCATGTGTTAGGGTTGGGGATGTGTTAGGGTTAGGATTGTGTTAGTTAGGGGTGTATTAGGGTTAGGGATCTATTATGAATAGGGATGTGTTAGGATTAGGGTTGTGTTAGGGATGGGGTTAGAACTGAGTTTTTTTCAAAAGTAAAAAAAAAAACGTGATGACCATATGACGGCTAGTGTTGAGCGGAAGTGCTTGCTAGTCAAGTTTGAATCGAGTGCTCGGGTATCGCTTATCCCCGCATGTTTTTTTTGGGTGCCTAACAGCCAAGAAACATGTGGGATAGGTACTCAAGCTTGTCACTCGAGCACGCACGATATTTTGTGCATTCCCGAATACCCGATGCAAACTAATGTAGCGAGGACTTGCGCGCAACACTAATGATGACATATTCAATATGACAACCTAATGTTATCAAATTCTGTGACATACCTGTGGGTTCAAGATACTCACTATATCCCTAGATAAAATCCTTGAGGGGTGTGGGTTCCAAAATGGGTTCAATTGTGGGGGGTTTCCGCTGTTTAGGGACATTAGGGGCTCTCCAAACCCGACATGGTGTCCTGATTCCAGCCAATTTTGCATTCAAAAGTCAAACGGTGCTCCTTCCTTTCCGAGCACTGCCGTGCACCCATTCATTGGATTTCTCCCACATATGGGGTATCGGCATGCTCAGGAGAAATTTCACAACAAATTTTGTCATCTATTTTCTCCAGTTACCCTTGTGAAAATAAAAAAGTTTAGGTCTAAAGGAAATTTTTTGTGAAAAAAGTTAATTTTTTTACTTCCACATTGCTTCAGTTCTCGTGAAGCACCTGAAAAGTTAATAAACTTCTTGAATGTGGTTTTGAGAAACCTTGAGAGGTGCAGTTTTTTTAATGGTGTCACATTGGGTATCTTCTATCATACAGACCTCTCAAAGTCACTTTGAATGTGAGGTGGTCCCTAAAAAATGGTTATGTGAATTTTGTTGGAAAAATGAGAAATCACTGTTCCACTTTTAACCCTTATAACTTCCTAACAAAGGTTTACAAGATTGTGCTTATATAAAGTAGACATGTGGGAAACGGTATTTATTAACCATTTTGTGTGACACCACTCTCTGATTTAAGGGTACAAACATTAAAAGTTTGAAAATTGCAAAATTTTCAATATTTTTGTCAAATTTCCATTTTTTTCATAAATAAACGCAAGTAATATCGAATAAATTTTGCCACTAACATGAAGTACAATATGACACGAAAAAGCAATCTCAGAATCAGTAGTATCCGTTGAAGAGCTATAACCTCATAAAGTGACAGTGTTCAGAATTGTAAAAATTGGCTTGTTCATTAAGTACCAAATTGGCTCTGTTACAAAGGGGTTAAGGTAAGCATTGGCTCGGTCACTAAGAGATTAAAGAGTATCTAAACATTTGGGATTTGTTTTATGCCCATTCTCAGAGGTGTATCTAGCTTTTCTGGCACCGGGGCAAGAATTGAGTTTGGCGCCCCCCTCCCAGCACGTATACGATTTTCACACTTGTCACGTGCTGACAAGCTGCTCGTCCTAATTCAATGTTCAATGAAAACTGAAAGAAGCAGAAAGGAAGCTCATTGTCACGTGACCATAAGTATGAAAACTGCATATGAGTGAAGTTGTCATGTGATGACTGCTGGAACTTGCGAGCAGAGCTGAATCCTGACAGTGAGGATATTACACGCTGTTAGGATTGGCTGAAGGGCTTCATTTTATAATTAAAGGGCTCGTCCAGGTTTGAGAAGAAAGTCTGTAATCACTATAGGTGGCTGCAGGCTTCTGAATTCTCAGTGCATGCACTGCACACTTTTAGGATTTTCCCTTGCACAAGTATGTGATATGGATACTTCTGGGTACATTCCAACTAGACGTGCCCAGCCTCACTCTGTTAATTTTCATTGAGTGAAGATACGCATGTCTAGTCGGCATGTGACGACATGTATGCAAATCGACAGCACCAGAGAATCCTGACAGTGTACAGTGCGCACTATAAGAATTCTGAAGTCTGCAGTCACATAGAATGACTGCAGATGCAACAAAATCCTGGACAACCCCTTTAATGCTCCTGACATAAATAACAATATGAGAATTAGTCAGTATCACAAATAACATTTACATCCAGGCACCTTATTGATGACGTTGTGTCTGGTGTCGTTCTCTTTCTTTTCTTCTTCATCTTCTCCAGATGCCATGATGACATCTCACAGCTCATCCCTGCAGACTTCCATATTCTCTGCTCTTCTGCAGCACATCCCGACATGACGCCATTTACGATATCAGTGTCGTTATAATGCTCCCGAATAAAAATATCTGCCCTATGCTGATCCCCTGAATAAATAATTGCCCCTCACTATATTCCAAGCACAAAATATGACCCCACACTGTCCCTCTTATTGTAAGCTTGGACAAAGATCACTCTTGTTATCGAAACGCGTCGTTTTGTCATCCTGTCTTGCTTGCTGATCTGTCCCAGAGCATTGATGTTTTTATGAAGAACACTATTGTTAAACAAAGAATTTCTAATTTTAAGGAGCTGGAACATTTCCCCTTTTTTTCTCTAATTAAAATAAATAAATACCCACATACACAGTAAATATCCCCACATACACAGTAAATATCCCCACATACACAGTAAATACCTCCACACACAGTTAATACTCCCACACACAGAGTAAATATACACACAATAAATACCCCACACACACATAGTAAACACCACCCACACCCAATAAATACCCCCTCAACACAGTAAATACAACCTCATGCAGTAAATATTCCCCCACATGCAATAAATATCCGTCAGGCACTAAATTCCCACCCACAAGGTTACCACCAATGCTCTCAGCGCTGGCGAGTGACGTCAGCAGTGTGATCACATTACCTGATTACGCTGCTGACGTCACCCTGGCCTAGCGGTTAGAGCTTCAACCAAGAGTACAATTTGTCACTGGCAGCCGGCGCGTTGCAACTTCTCTCAGCGAAAGGTGGACTCCCAGTCTGGGGGGGGCGGTAGAATGCAGCCGACGGGGAGAGAATGCGGACCGCCGCATTAGGTGGCCCGACTGCACCTCCCTGCCGGCTACGTCCGGGGCACATGCCCAGGCTGCCCCCCTTCAGATATGCCTCTGCACATTCTAAACAGATGGTGGGTCACCCAGTTCTGAACAAAGACCTCCTAGAATAATGCAGCTCAGGAGACAGGAGAGCATGCACACAGCACGGAGTGGATCAAGTGAGTAGAAAGTCATAGCCCTGTCTCCTGAGATGTGCCCTTCTAAGAGGTCTTTTGAGAAATCGGTGGGGGGCTCTGGTCTCAACCCATGATGCATCTTCTCCATACTCAGTCAGCTTCAGACTCACACCAATCTGCTGAGAATGAATGAGAATTAACTAACTCGCATCTAAGATATCTCTCAAAAGGTAAGTTACTATTTAAATGTTTACTAAAGCTCCTGCCTAAGACCAAGCAGTACTGTGGTTTCTGTATGGTCCATAGTCTGATAATGGCTGGAAACAACTCCCAGGATTGTTAAGGACTGTCACGATAATATAAATATGATGTATGGTTTTCTTTATCATCACACATTTCTAGAACACTCCATGGCTTCACTGACACTCTCTGCAGACACACGCTGTGGGCTTTTTGATCCCCCCTCCCAGCTCCTTCTCACTACATACTCTGTGTAACATGTTACTAGTTTGCTAGCAGCCCCTGAGTAGCTTTAATGACCAGCTGAAGCTGGTTTGAGGCCGTTCCAAGACATGTGCTCTTTTGTTCAGTTTTTGCATTTCCACAAAAATTTAAAATAACCAATAAATTTCGTTCAGCTTCACAATTGTGTCCCACTTGTTGTTGATTCTTCACCAAAAATTTATATTTGGTATCTTTATGTTTGAAGCATGATATGTGGGAAAAGGTTGAAAAGTTCCAGAGGGCCGAATACTTTCGCAAGGCACTGTATCTGACCGGTTTTCTGGAGGGAGAGATACATTTTTGATCTTTAAGGAAGACTGTAAGATATATTTAAGCTTCGCCCTCGTTCTTCAGGGAGTGAGGAACAGCATGTGGGGATTATAGTCTCCCTTCTCAAAGGTGATTCCCAATCCTGGGATTTCTCCCTGCCAACTGAATTCCCATATTTGCGGTTGGTGGACGAGTTTTTTGCAGCATTGGCGCTGGTGTATAGGGATCCTGATGACGCCTCCCTGGCTGAGTCTCGACTCAGGCGTGCCGGCTGGCTGAGGAGTACTGCTCAGAGTTTTGGAGATGGGCCACTGACACGCAGTGGAATGACCCTACTCTTAGGAGCCATTTTTGTCAGGGTCTGTCAGCTAGGCTTCAGGATACTCTGGTTCAGTATGCTACTCCAGGGTCATTGGAAGCCGCCATGGCCCTTGCAATCCAGGTGGATAGACGCATCAGGGAGTGACATACATCAAATCTACCCCCTGTTGTTTTTTACTAGGGAGGAGGACACACTGGTGCAGATGGACAAACCCATGCAGGTGGGAGGAGTCTCTTCTCAAACTAGGTTGCCTGCAGTTTGCCATGTTTCTTCTGTGGTCTTACGGATCATTCCATTAATGTCTGCCCATCTCGTGCCAAACTTAGTACTTCATCACCAAAGCCACGTTCCCCTGGTCATGTGGAGGGAGATGAACAGGGTGTGTACATTTCCTCCACCTTCACGTCTCAGTTTTCCATTTCTGCTGAAATGGTGGTTGGTGGGGAGACTGAGACGGTACTGGTTCTTGTGGATAGTGGACCTGGGGTCAATCTTGTGGATTGTCGCTTTGTTCAGACCCATGGTCTGATCAGTAGGATGCTGGTGAGACCCATTTTCCATTCATGCGATTGACTCTGTCCCTCTCAGCCAGAGGAGTTTGATCCAAGTCATAGACAATATTAACCTACATATAGAGATGCTTCATGAAGAGTCACTGACATGCTATGTCTCTGAGGGTATGCCAATCCCCATCATCTTAGGCCTTTTCTGGCTGAAGAGACACAATCTGGTCTTAGATTGACGATCCAGGGAAGTGGTGGATTAGACCAGTCTTGTAAAGATTGCTGCATGGGAGCTACTGTCTCTGCCGTCCTTCTCAAACCTGCCCTTTCTTCTCCAGTGGAGGCAGATAAGGTGGCACCAGGAAATAGGGGCAGGATTCAACTCTCACCACATGTAAACCCTGAGTCTCTGTGTCCTCTCAAGGAGGAGGGATCAAGGGAGGGTGGTGGCTCCCCCCAATTGTAGTGAGGGTATGAGTTTGGTGAAATAGAGGGGGACACCTCTGTTGTCTGTTCCTCAGGGAAATTACCATCTGTTGGCAAACGTACGCGTGGAAATAAACATTCTGGTCCGGACCTGTGTGTGAATGTGTACGTGTGGGTGTTCACTAAAAACATCAAGTGGAAGTACGCATCTGGGACCTGGAGTTCTAGGGTGATTGAGATGTATCGGGTGTCGGCCATTCTCAGCCCACGGACTTTTCAGCTGGAGTTACCCCCAGTGATGCAGAAACATAACGTATTCCACAGGTCATCTCTCTGGAGATTTGTTGCGCCTCCGGAGCCTACGTTATTTCCGTCACCATCGAGCTGCCGTAAACCTGAGGATCAGGTGACTGCTGAGGTGAATCCTTGAAGGTTGAGGCGTCCTCACTGTTTGTAATTTCTTTTGAGGTCCGGTGTTAAGGGTCCTGTCACGACCACAAGGTTTGGTCTAGCGGATGGCACCACAAACACCAACAATGGGAAGAGAAAAGAGGGAGTAAGTCCCTAATAGTAGGGAATGAGGGATGGGGTACCTCCTAACTTAGCCTGTGCCTATCCCTAAGCTCCCCTAACGCCCTATGCAGGTCCTTCCCCCGCCGCCGTCACGTATCTCTCCTAGCTGTCACCTCACTAAACCCTGGCTAGTGCACTGGACACTAGCCTCACCTCTGCAGATAGTACAAACGCAGCGGATAGTGACAAATGCGAGACAGACAAGGTAAATAATCAAGCAACTTAGCTCCAGGCTCTGCTGTCAAGCTCCACACCACAGAGGATACGGACACAGGACCCTGAAATCCACAGAAGTGGCAGATTCAGCGCTGACACTTAAGAGATGCAAACTACAAGGCTGGCATACATAGAAAACTCTATCACAAATAGCTGATGCATCATGTTACTATTTAAAGGATGGTGGAAGTCAGCAGACCAGCAACACAGCAGCTTCCAGCAAGCTGCCAGCAAGGAAACTGACATTAACCCTTTCTGGCACAAAAGCAAAATACAATTTTTAAATGAAAGCAGAGCTAGAGCTGTCAAGAATCCAAAAATGGATCGTGACAGTACCCCCCTTCAATGAGGAGCCTCTGGACCCTTAACACCGGACCTTAAAAGAAATTACGTACAGTGAGGACGCCTCAACCCACTAGGATTCACCTCTGCAGTCACCTGATCCTCAGGTTTACGTCAGCCCGATGGTGACGGAAATAACGTAGGCTCCGGAGGCGCAACAAATGTCCAGAGCGATGACTTGTGGAATACGTTCTGTACCTGCTCATACGTTTTCACGGTTTCGGGGCGTCGGGACATGGTATAGCTTGACTAGCTAGCCAATGCTCCCATGCCGCCAGACCACGACGACGTGGGGCATGCGTCCCAGATGGTAAAGAAATGTGGACTCAATGGACCACAGAGGGGGACCCGGGCCTACTGGACTAGGGGAGGGCAGCAACCGGGGGTCTGTGGCAGCTGAGCATGTGGGCAAGATGGCGACCTGCAGGACTAGACGACACTACACTTCAGGTATGAAGAAACAAAGTTTACTTGAAGACAAACAACAGTACATAAACAGAACATAATGCCAGGCTCCCGATTCCGCACATCAGGGAAGAGTACACGTCTCAGGATAACAGACGAAGGCAGGAGGATATCAAGGATTGATGCAGTCCAGGGTTATCTGGCATTGGCATACTAGGATGGCCTCTCTCTCAGGCCTCAGGCGTAGTACAGGCTCCGCAAGAGAACATCAGACACCGACCTCAGACAGACGCCAGATGATGGCAGGGGTCATCACGGGTTGATGCAGTCCAGGGTCATCTGGCATGGGCATAAATTGGACGGCCTCTCTCTCCGGCCTCAGGCGTAGCACAGGCTCAGCAGGAGAACATCAGACACCGACCGAGGACAGACGTCAGACGATGGCGGGGGTCATCACGGGTTGATGCAGTTCAGGGTCATCTGGCATGGGCATACTAGGATGGCCTCTCTCTCAGGTCTCAAGCATGGCAGAGGCTCAAGAAGAGACCATCAGACACCGACCCAGGACAGACGTCATCACAGGGTGGACCACGGGGATCCGCAGGACATCGGGACACAGGCACAACATCGAGACATCAGGACACAGGCTGGACATCAGGACATCAGGACACAGGCTGGACATCAGGACACAGACTGGACATTAGGACATCAGGACACAGGCTAGACATCAGGACACAGGCTGGACATCAGGACACAGGCAGCACATCAGGACACAGGCAGGACATCAGGAACACAGGTATGACCTCAGGACACCGGCGTGGCAGCTCAGGTCAAAGGCTGGGACACGGATGGCACAGGACCAGGAACACCAGCGTGGCAGCTCAGGTCATCAGCTGAGACATGTGCAGCACAGGATCAGGAACACTGGCATGGAAGCTCAGGTCATTGACTGAGACACGGACGGCACAGGACCAGGCAGAGGGAGTCGGAATCCGGGTACCATACTGCGGTCACCACACTCTGGACATCGGACACTATTTCCAGGCACCAGGAAGCGGTCGTCAGGCTCCAAACTACGGTCATCAGGCTCCGGGCATCGGAACTAGGAAGGAACTTAAGCGTGATGGTGCAAGCACTGCCGGGTTGGACTGGAGCCGGACGGAGCTAGCCCAGCATAGCAAGCTGAGCACAGAATAGTAGATGCTCAGCATAAACACTGGACTTTAACAGATGAACCCAGGTTGGTTCACAGGACACCAGTTACAGGAAACTCACAGTCACTGGGTACATGGTTCCAGACATGGAGGGACTTCAGGAACATAACACAGAGGACACAGTTCAGACAGGGTCAGGTACAGGAACAGATCCAGGATCAAGGATTTATGTCTGAGTATGCAGCCCTCAGACAGGCGGGAAACAAGACACAACAGGAACAGGCCTGGATATACAGCCTCCAGGGTAGGCGGAAAAACGAGAGATAAACAGAAACGGATCCGGGTACTCTGCCCCCAGAGCAGGCGGAAAAACAGGACAGAACAAAAGACATCAGCTTTCCCAGAACTGATCGCAAGCAGAGCAGGAGCTGAACACACAAACACACATTGCGAGGTTCAGGAAGTTAATGCAAAGCTCTGGCCACGCCCAACATGAAAGTGGAACTTTATATAGGAGCTGCTCCTCAACAATAGGCTGGGGACAGCAAATAAGCACACACACTGCCCTAATAAAATCAGCACCCTAAGCACACACAGAAACCATTACAGTACAGTCTGCACAGGCACTGTGGCTTAAGGCACCTGGCAGCGGCTGCATGCCTGGGAACACGAGGAAAGTCACGCACCAGCTGCAGAGGACCTCACAACCCATGGATACCTTCCTCAGTGGCAGCCAGGTACCGCACATGCGGATGGTCATGCAGCAAAGCAGAGACATCACAACACATGTATGGCTACGCAGAGCCGGGAACTGAGCAGCATCCATACAGGTAACAGACAACAGTATCCCAGCTGGTTAGGGGAGTGTCACACTGTTCTGTCTGTACTAGGTTGTCGGTGTGACAATGGATGTCTTTGCTTTAACCCTTTGCTCCTTTCCCCCTAATTGAGCTGGGATACTGTTGGCTATTACCTGATATGGAGCCTGCTCAGTCCCCTGCTCTGCTATGTAGCTGTTCATGTGGTGTTAGGTCTTTGCTCTGCTGCATGACCATCAACATGTGCGGTCCCTGGTTGCCGCTGTGGAAGCTGTCCGCGGGTTGCGAGGTCATTTGCAGCTGGTGCATGACTTTCCACGTGTGTCTGGGCGTACAGCCGCTGCCAGGTGCCCTGAGCCTCAGTTCCTTCACTGATTGTGTGTAATGGTTTCTGATTCTAAGTGCATGCGTGGCCACACCTTCCCTGCTTTTATCAGGGTTCGTGTGTGTACTTGAAATGCTATCCCCAGCCAATTGCTGAGGGGC
>VIAB01018650.1:13659-24709 GCA_009801035.1 Oophaga pumilio | reverse complement strand
TTATGGGCTGGGCCGCTTCTCGGAGGCTGCAGCCAATCGTGACAGGGAAAAGGAGCAAAGGGTTAAAACAGAGACATGCAAAGTAACGCCAAGGAAACAAGGTACAGACTTCCTGGCATTACACCTGTATTACTAGGAGTAACTCCAGTTGGAAGGTCCTAGGACTGAGAATGGCCGACAACCGATACGGCCCGATCACCTAGAACTGCAGGTCCCAGATGCGTGCTTCCACTTGATGTTTTTTGTGGACACCCACACATACTCATTCACACACAGGTTAGGACCTGAACGTTTATTTCCACGTGTACATTTGCCAACAGATGGTAATTTTCCTGAGGAATAGACCACAGAGGTGTTCCCTCATGTCACCAAACTCATACCCTCACCACATTCAGGGGGAACCACCATCCTCTCCTGATCCATCCTCCCACACCCTGGTCACCTCCCTCCAGGGGACCAGGGGAGTGTGGCTTTTGTGATGGAGAATGTACTTTAGCGTGAGCTGGGAAGACATTGATGTAATGATCCGTAAGACCACCATAGAAACATGCCCCCCTCCCACAGCGAATCACAGGCAGCCTAGTTTGAGAGGAGGCTCCTCCCACCTGCATAGGTTAGTCTGTCTGCACCAGTGTGCTCTCCTCCCTAGAAAGAACAACAGGGGGTAGATTCAGTGTATGTCTCTGTAAGGAGGTCAAGGGTATTAATCCTTTAAATGTTTCATCCCCTTTAATTGTCTTGATATGTGTAAATGTGTGTTTTGTATGAACTGTATGATGTTAGGTATTGTTGCAATGTCTAATATGTGGGGGTTGAGTGTTAGGCAGATAGTGCATCTTAGGGGTTACCAGAGAAGGGCAGTAGGAAGGTAGTGTATATATTTATGGGTTAAGTGTAGCTTGCGAGGGATCACTAATGGTGGCCCGTTAGAGATCCAGTTAGAATGTTATAAAAATAGTGTCAATGCAGTATTTGGTTTGGACACTAGAGTGGGGCATTTAGCACATCCAGTCCAATAGGGACAATAGTTAGGGACTTTTTGCTAGGGAAAGATTGCCTCCAAGCGGGAATCTGTCAGGAAGATTTCCTCGTAGCGGAAGTCAGTCGGGGGTGGACCTTGCTAGTGTGAGGACGTCCACGTTCCTGGGCCCTGAGCATAGGGTAGGAAGAAGAGAGGACCAGCAACCCTTGAAGAAGCCGGTGAAGGATTCACCGTGGGAAACGTGAGCCCAAAGAGAGTGGGTTTATGTAGCAGAAGTCCAGTGGAAGAACCACTGTGGGAACGCTCTGCAGAAGAGGTCGTGCATGAGCGTAGAAGCGAGTCGGCCATCAGAAGTATCCGGCAGCAGGATAAC
Organism: Oophaga pumilio; assembly: GCA_009801035.1. Taxonomy (NCBI): domain Eukaryota; kingdom Metazoa; phylum Chordata; class Amphibia; order Anura; family Dendrobatidae; genus Oophaga; species Oophaga pumilio. Next base: position 23,354 of record VIAB01018650.1, on the reverse strand, counting down.
CAAAGAGGGTTGGACGACCTTGTAGCTGTGTCTTTCTTATGCTGAATTGAAGTGTCTCCAGGGGAAGAGATCGAAGTGCCATTTTCACCAGGCTCCTCGTCCCGTCAATACTTAGTGGTCCATTCTGGTGTAGCAGAGCAAAAGAGGCAGAATTGTGAAGAATGTATTGCTGGTATCGATTAAGATGTGCTTATGGTGTCTTGGATGTGCTGTGTCCAGAGGAAAATAAAGCAGAACTGTTTGACGTGATTTGGGACTCTGACTCTAATTGCTCTGTTCGCTCCCTCACGGGAGGAGAACACCCCAGGTGAATGGAGACTACAAAGGTAAAATACAACACAGCTTCCAGTGCATCGGCCCCGCGGACATCCCTTTACATCTCTCCCTAAGGCTTTGGCGATGAAGTACTAACTTTGGCACGAGATGGGCAGACATTAATGGAATGATCCGTAAGAAAACAGTAGAAACATGGCAAACCGCAGGTAACCTAGTTTGAGTAGAGACTCCTCCCACCTGCATGGGTTTGTCCATCTGCACCAGTGTGTCCTCTTTCCTAGTAAAAAACAACAGGGGGTAGATTTGGTGTATGTCTCTCCCTGATGCGTCTATCCACCTTGATTGCAAGGGCCATGGCGGCTCCAACGACCCAGGAGTGGCATACTGCACCACAGTATCCTGAAGCCTAGCTGACAAAAATGGCTACTAAGAGCAGGGTCATTCCACTGCGTGTCAGTGGCCCATCTCCAAACCTCTCAGCAGTACTCCTCAGCCGGCCAACACCCCTTACACCAGTGCAAATGCCGCAAAAAACTCGTCCACCAATGGCAAAGATAGTGAATCAGTCGGCAAGGAGAAAGCCCAGGATTGGGGGATCACCCTTGAGAAGGGAGACTATAATCTCCACACACTGTTCCTCACTCCCTGAAGAATGAGTACGAAATATATCTTACAGGCTTTTAAATTTTTCTCTCCCTCCAGAGAACCGGTTAGAGAGAGATATTTTGGCTTCCGTTTGAGCCTGGACATGAGCCGAGACCAAGAACCCCGACAACTGCTTAAACTGCTGCACCACCTGACAACGCAACTCATTAACCTCATCCCTGAGGGTCTGGATCATGTGAGCAAAAAGCCTGCGCTTGAGCCACAGGTTCACCAGAAAAAAAAATGGTTGGGTTGGTGTGATGAATTACAGGGGGAATCTATTTGCATATCCCACCGCTGCCACCAATATGTGATGAATTACAGGGGGAGCTATTTTTTTATCCTGCCTTCTAATTCTAGTTTGGAACTTGCAGCTCTCTGCCGCCCCCTTAACCTCAGGTCAGTCAGGGAACTGCACCTAGGATAAGTAGTAGCCAGATGGGCTGCCTGGATGTGTACTGACTATTAGGCACTCTGCAGTGAGGGCGATAACCTATTCCCGTCACAGGCGAGGAAAATCCACTTTATAAACCTCCGTCCGAGTCTCCCGAATACCCCAGAACACACTACGCTGCCACCAGCTCCTGGTGCCACCCGATCAGTAGTGTTGGCTTAATTTAGCACGAATGTTGTGGGGATATGTACTAGAGCAAGGAAAACAAAGATAGTAAATTTTTATATTTTTACTCCAAAAGAATAGGCAGTGTTTACAAAAGTATAAAAAGATGTTACAAAATGAGACAATTACAATATGTACAGACAATTACAAATAAAAAGGGATTAAAGGTGAAACTAAACACTTACAGACAATCTCAGACCATAGTAAGCCATGTGGTGTGGGAGTGGAGGGACATCCCAATGCATGGAGTCAGGCTGCACAGCCTCTGGTAGCTAATTCCCCAGGCAAAAGACCCCCTGTTATCTGGGCCTCTGAGTTTTATACCATTGTCCAAAACTAAGGGTTCCCCTCCTGGATGACCTCATGGGGTGGACGGAGCTATGGAATGCACTCCCCTTTCTACCAGGACTGAAAGCTTGCTAAAACCTTATTAAATCCATATCTTCAGCTGGAACCCTCGCAGAGCGACAGCGGGACAATCACCAATCTTGATTTGAAATTAGCTTTCTATTAAACCTAAACATAGAGTGGAAGTATGACCCAGTTAAGCAGAAATCCATTTCTTTGATTTTGCTGATGCTGGAATCTAGAAAACTCACTGGGTGGTGGTTCTACTGTTGCAGATGCCAGAAATGTGAGATTCACACCCATATCAATAATTGGTGCCATTATATTTGATCTTTAATCAAGACTGTACTAGGACAAAGAAGTCTTGGTTTGCCATGTGCTTCTAGCACACGGCGGAGGGGGCTGCTTACAACACATTCTTGAGGGAGGGGGGAAGAGTGGTATAGAATTACGCAGGCACACTGAGGGTGCTATGTGTTATGATTCGGTAGCTGAGGAGTGCAGGCAAAAAGGTAATACACCAGAGCAGTTGGAATCTATGAGATTGCAGTACCCTGACTAACCACCACAATTAGAGGCAGCCGTGGAGCGTTCCTACGTTGGTCCTAGACGCCTCGTCACAGCCTGAGAAACTATCTACACCTAAAGATAGAAATAGGAAAGCTATCTGCCCCGGAGCAGAACCCCAAAGATAATAGCAAGCCCCCAAACATATAATGGCGGTTAGACAAGACGAAATACAAACACAGACAGAAAATAGTATGAGCAAACGTTGGGGCCCAAACTAACTAAATAGAAAAGGATAGGAAGGGTACTTACTGCAATCCCAAAAAACCCTGAAAACACCAACTCTACTAATTTCAAAAAAGGACCTGAGATCACACGACCTCTACCACCTAAATTAGCTCTCTGGTGTAACAAAATCAAAACAGCAGCCACTGAAAAAACTGGAAAAAGCAAATGTACAAACATCAGTGGCTGAACGGAACAGAGAGGGCAAAAGCCCCCCGAGGGGACCCAGAAGGCCCCCACAGAAGTGCAGGACAAAATGCAAAAATCCAGCAAAGAAACAAAAAGAAGGAAATGTCTTATCTGTTAGCAGGAGATGCAGACACGACACAGCAGGCTACAAGAGAAACTGGAAACAAGGATTCAGACCAGAACAATTGATCACCGGCAACCCTGATGGGAAGGTGACTCCCTTATATAAGACCAGTCAGTCACACCTGATTGCCAGTCCTCACAATCAACACTGAACAGACCAGCACCGCTTGTAACCACCAGAGGGAGCCTCTGCTCAGAACTCATCTCAAACCCATTCACAACAGCTATGCAGCTGCATGTCTGCAAGGGGCTTTGTGTGTGTATTGTAAACAATTAGTGTGGGGCAGGGCTGTAGAATGTCAGTCACAAACCAAGGAGATGTAGCAGAGCTCAGTGTGTGTGATTGAACAATAAGACTTATGTCATATTTCATGACAGTTGGTAATAATGTTATGGACCAACAGGGGTCAGTCCAGCGGACGGCACAACACACACAACGGCTGGTCTACATAGAATAACTCTTATTACCAACAGTCAGCTGATGCGTCAGGTGTCTATTTAAAGGTTAGTGGGAGTGGTCAGCACCCACATTAGCTGACCAGCAACACGGCAGCTGCTAGCAAGGAAACTGACAGTAACCCTTGCTGGCCCAAAAGTAAAAACCACATTTAAATTAAAGCAGAGACAGAGCTGTCACAAATCCAAAAATGAATCATGACATTACCTCTATACTCAAATTGCAAACACACGGTAATTACCGTCATTCACGATGGTTATTCCCATCTTCCACCCTGGTTATTCCCATCATCCACGCCAGTCATTCTCATTGTCCAAGCAGGTCAGTCCCATCACCCATACCAGTCATTTCCATTCTCCACAACAGTCATTCCCATCATCCAAGCCAATCATTTTCACTGTCGATGCCGGCCACTCACATCATCTACTCCGGTCATTCCCAGCATTCATGTTAGCCATTCTTATCATCCATAATGGTCATTCTCATTGTCTATGGCGGTCAGTCCCATCATCCATGCCGGTCATTTCCACCATCCACATCGGTCATTTCCATAGTCCAAGCCAGTCATTCCCATCATCCACGATGGTCTTTCTCGTTGTCTATGGCAGTCATTCTCGTTGTCCACGTAGGTCATTCCCATCGTCCAAGCTGATCATTCTATTCATCGATGCCGGCCATTTGCGTCATTTACTCTGGTCATTTCCATCGTCCACGCCCGTCATTCTCGTCATCCTTGACGGTCATTGTCATTGTTCATGATGGTCAGTCGCATCATGCATGCCATTCATTTCCATCATCTACGCCGATCATTCCCATAGTCTACGCCGAATATTCTCATCGTCCACGCTAGTCATTCTCATCATCCACGATGGTCATTCTTGTTGTCCATGCTGGTCATTCTTGTTGTCCATGCTGGTCATTCTCGTTGTCCATACTGGCCATTCTCTCGTTGTCCATGCTGGTCATTCTCATTGTCTACGGTGGTTATTCTCGTTGTCCCTGCAGGTCATTCCTGTCATCCATGCCAGTCATTTCCACTGCTCTGAGAAATTGTACGAGCAGCATGGTGGAGGTGTGAACGAGCCTTAGTAAAGGGGCTGTAATTAGAGGTGCCAGTGGTGATAGACTTGTTTTTACCTCTCTCTTTCCTGTGCACATTGAGTTTTTGTTCTTTAAACAGCTTGGCGTCTGCCAAGAATGGATGATTATAGCTTCAGAAAACTGGCTTTGAATGCACCGAAACCTAGCAGTTACGATATATGTCTGCCTTGTGATAGAGATATGGGGAGAGCTGAGTAATTACATCCGCCTGAAGTGATCGGTAAAGGGAACTGGTTTGAGCCATAGACATGAAAGCCCCCCACCTCGGGTCAGGAGATGCTGCATTCTGCAGGAAACATGAATTCCTTGTATAGCCATCTAAAACTATCACACGCTCTGAGCTGCCTCCTAATGTCTCCCCGGTGCATAGTTTTGGATTATTGTACATTTCTAAGCATTTAAAATGAGCAGCAACATCCTAATATATTACCATGGTTACTGCCTCCTCCGCCCCCTCTATAGCCGTCACCTTCCACATTCATGGTATTACAGGAATTACTTCTTGGTAAATTCCTGGGCACACCAGTAATGTGCACATAAGACCAGTATATTGTAAGCTCTTTTTCACAGTGTTATCTACTATCAGGATTTATATCCTGGTCACACATCATTACATTCTTGAGTTCACTGCACTGAACCACCATGGCTTCCTCCAGAATATAGTCTAAGTCATGCAGCACGGTGGCTCAGTGGTTAGCACTGGATGGTGGCTCAGTGGTTAGCACAATGTGGTGGCTTAATGGTTAGCACTGCAGCCTTGCAGCGCTGGGGTCCTGGGTTCAAATCCCACCAAAGACAACTACAAGGAGTTTGTATGTTCTCCTCATGTTTGGGTGGGTTTCCTCCAGGCTCTATGGTTTTCTCCCACATTCCAAATACATACTGATAGGAAATATAGATTGTGAGCCCCAATGGGGCCAGTGATGATAATGACTGCAAAGCGCTGTGGAATTATTAGCGATATATAAATATGTCAACAACAAACAGATTAACATTGTAAACGCCTTGTACCAAGAGTCTGGATTATGTCTCAAGATTGTATATTCTTTGTACTGAGGTTCTGGATTATTTCTCTAAATTTTATTTTGTTTGTACTGAGATTCTGGATTATATCTCTATATTGTATATTATTCATACTGTGATTCTGGATTACATCTCCAGACTGTGGGTTTCTTGCGTTCTTATTCTGGATTATATATCTAGATTGTACATTCTTCATACTGTGATTCTAAATTATATCTCTAGATTGTGAGTTCCTTATACTGTGATTGTGGATTATTTATGTAGATTGTAAGATCCTTGTACCATGATTCTGGGTTATATCTGTAGATTGTTAGTTCCTTACACTGTGATTCTGGATTATATTTGTAGATATTCTTCATGCCGAGGCTCTGAATTATATCTCTGGATTGTATATTTTTATGCCAAGGCTATGGATTATATCTCTGGATGACATATTTTTTATGCTGAGTTTCCGGATTAGATCTCTGGATTATATATTCTTCATGCTGACGTTTTGGATTATATAATCTTCATACTGACTTTCCGGACTATATCTCTGGATTGTATATTCTTCATTCCGAGGCTCTGGATTATATCTCTGGATTGTATATTCTTTCCACTGAGTCTCCGGATTTTATCTCTGGACTGTATATTCTTCATACCAAGGCTCTAGATTATATCTCTGGATTACATATTCTTCATGCCGAGGCTATGGGTTATATGTTAGGATCATATAATCTTCATGCTGAGGCTATGGATTATATCTCTGAATTCTATGTTCCTCATGCCAAGGCTCTGGATTATATAATCTTCGTACTGAGTTTCTGGACTATATATCTGGATTTTATATTCTTCATGCCGAGGCTCTGGATTATATCTCTAGATTGTATATTCTTCATGCTGAGGCTCTGTATTATACCTCTAAATTGTATATTCTTCATACCGAGGCTCTAGATTATATCTCTGGGTTATATATTCTTTGTACTGAGGTTCCGGATTATATCTCTGGATTGTATATTCCTCAATCCGAAGTTCCGGATTATATCTTTGGATTGTATATTCTTTGTACTGAGCATCCGGATTTGATCTCTGGATTGTATATTCTTCATGCCGAAGCTCTAGATTATATAATCTTCATGCTGAGTTTCTGGAATATATCTCTTTATTGTATATTCTTTATGGAGTCTCTGGATTATATCTCTAGATTGTATATTCTTCTTACTGAGGCTCTGTATTATATCTCTGGATTGCATATTCTTCATACCGAGGCTCTGGATTATATCTCTGGTTAATATATTCTTTGTACTGAATTTCCGGATTACATCTCTGGATTGCATATATCTCTGGATTGTATATTCTTCATGTCGAGGCTCTGGATTATATCTCTGGTTAATATATTCTTCATACTGAATTTCCGGATTATATCTCTGGATTGCATATTATTCATGCCGACGCTCTGGATTATATCTCTGGATTGTATACTCTTCATACTGAAGTTCTGGATTATATCTCTGGATTGTACATTCTTCACGCCAAGGCTCTAGATTGTATCTCTGGATTTTATATTCTTCATGCCGAGACTCTGGATTATATCTCTAGATTGTATATTCTTCATGCCGAGGCTCTGTATTATATCTCTAGATTGTATATTCTTCATACCGAAGCTCTAGATTATATTTCTGGGATATATATTCTTTGTACTGAGTTTCCGGATTATATCTCTGGAGTGTATATTCCTCAATCCGAGGCTCCGGATTATATCTTTGGATTGTATATTCTTTGTACTGAGTATCCGGATTATATCTCTGGATTGAATATTCTTCATACTGAGGTTATGGATTATATCTCTGGATCATATATAATCCAGAGACAAAGCATGAAGAATATATAATCCAGAGATATAATCCATAGCCTCAGCATGAAGAATATACAATCTAGATATATAATCCAGAACCTCTGTATGAAGAGTATAGGGTCGGCATGAATAATATGCAATCTGGATTATATATCTGGATTATATATTCTTCGTACTGAATTTCCGGATTATATCTCTGGATTGCATATTATTCATGCCGACCCTCTGGATTATATCTCTGGATTGTATACTCTTCATATAGAGGTTCTGGATTATATCTCAGGATTGTATATTCTTCATGTTGAGGCTATGGATTATATCTCTGGATTATATATTCTTCATGCTGAGGCTCTGGATTATATCTCTGAACTGTATATTCTTCATGACGAGGCTATGGATTATATCTCTGGATTATATATTCTTTATGTCGAGGCTTTGGATTATTTCTATGGGTTATATATTCTTCGTACTCGAGTTTCCGGATTATATCTCTGGATTGTACAGTATATGCTTCATATCGAGGCTACGGATTATATTTCTGGATTATATATTCTTCATGCTGAGGCTCTGGATTATATCTCTAGATTGTATATTCTTCATACCGAGGCTCTAGATTATATCTCTGGATTATATATTCTTCGTACTGAGTTTCCAGATTATATCTTTGGATTGTATATTCTTCATACCAAGGCTATGGATTAGATCTCAGGATTGTATATACTTCATGCCGAGGCTCTAGATTATATAATCTTCGTACTGAGTTTCCGGACTATATCTCTGGATTGTATATTGTTCATGCTGAGGCTCTGGATTATATCTCTAGATTGTCTATTCTTCATACTGAGATTCCGGATTATATCTTTTGACTTCTTCTTCCTATATTACAGGTTGTGCCCCTGTCCTTCTCCATTTAGGAGGCATCCATGGCCCTGGTCAGTGAGTCTGGAGCCTGCGAGCAGCGTCCCCACAGTGAAGGTCGACCTTAGTAGTGAGATGATGAAGAGCCTTTGTTCTAGCCTGAGATCGTCATTAATGTCAGTGATTCCTGGTGGCCAGGCCTTGATGTGTACGCTGCCATCTCGGCTGCCGAGGAGCCCCTAACACATTTCTAGCAGGCATGTCTCCCGGGAGCAGGCGGATGTAATGGGCCTTTCAGCCAGCATCTATTTTCCCACCATCTCATCATCCGCCGACCTCTCATCCGTGAGATTCTCTCATCTCTCTTATTTACAGGCATCCTAGAGAGGATCAGAAAAGCAATGCACTACATGGAGCGCTCCTGGAGTCTGGTTCTAGAGTGCTGACTGTCCAACAGCCCCACATATCAGTCGTTACACACTCTAGCCTGCTGGGAGGCCACGGGACGGACGCATCATGAAAGTCCTCCATGCCACCGTACAGGTCATGCAGAAGGAGACTGTCTATTACTCTCCAAGCAGCACATACTGGGGCAGCGGAGTGTCTTTCTCCTTCCTACAGACTGATGGGTGGTAGCAGGGGGACCGTATCCAATCAGGAGTTATGGGGGACTCGCAGTCAGCCGATTCTTACATCGCGGACATGGAGGAGTTAACAGTCCCCTGTCACCACGGTGTAGTGCCGCAGAGCCAGCACTGCGTCAGACATGGCGTCTATTCCCTGGGATGATTGGATTGAGTTTGTGGCGCAGCGAGAGTGACGTGTTTATTACAGTCCTGGTGATATATGGCTGTAATCCCCCCGCCCCCGGCGCAGCCGTCTGCACAGTGGCTTATGAGCGATGCATTATTAAAGACCCATCCTCTAGAACATGGCGGAGGCCGCAGGATCAAACCTCTTAAATATCTCAGTCTGGGAGAAGCTTCCCTCGCTCTCCACACTGCCATATATTTTATGTCAACCCGTCCATAAAAGACTACAAAATAAAGGCCACGGCTGGTATACGACGCCAGGTCATAATGCGCCTCTTCTGGGAGTGCTGATCTACGACGTGCTGCTTATTGTGAGAGCTGAGCCCCAAGCCTCCAGGAATTCTGGGAAATAGACGCAGCTGTCAGCAGCGGCGGGCTCCACTCTCCACAAAAGATGCCCCCATTCCCTACCTCAGCTTATTTCAGGGGCTAGTGTGAGAGCAGGACCTGCTCCAATCCTGCAAATTATAGGCTTGACTGCTAGGTGTCCACTCCGATAGCAAGAGGTGCAACCACCGGCCATAACATACAGGTGATTATTGGCTGAGGAAGGCACCTGTCTGGAGGGTATTGCAGTCCACACATACAGTCATGGCCAAAAGTTTTGAGAATGACACA
>VIAB01018648.1:43943-54172 GCA_009801035.1 Oophaga pumilio | reverse complement strand
TGACGGACTGTGCACGTCATTGGACATTAAGGGGTTAATAAAGATGATCTGTTTTGTCTAAATTGTTAGCAATTGTTGTGTGCCATTACAGTTTGTCTTTAACACAATAACAAACTATGTAATAAATGTTATTTTTTGGATTACTGGATTACTGTGTTTGATGTAACTTATTATGTTTTAAATAATAAAAACACACATATGAACATTTAACCAAGTTTTTTTATTTTGGTTACAACACGTCTTCCAAGTGTGTCTTACAATAAAAAAAAAAAAGGAAGCTATGTATTTAGCTTCAAATACAACAAAAGAGTAGCACATAAAACAAATAAAACAAATAAAATAAGAGTGCAAGGCCCCCCCAGCCTTATACAAAACCTTTATGGAGATATAGCAACATTTACAGAAAAATAAAGGCTCAACATAAGTCAAAACATCGCTGTGATGGTCTCTTAAAACTAAGCACCTTTATAAATCTTTTCAATGATGTGCTGGCTGGCTTTTTTGTGAACTCTACGTATTTAGGTAGCTTACAAATCAACTAAATCACCCTGACTCGAGAAAGAATAGTCGCTGGGATTTAGTACGCTTGCACGTTCTGGAGGAGTGTGTGCCCATTTGTCCTCTAGACATTTGGTCCTGGAGTGTTGTTGTTTGACGAGGTGTTGATGTGAACATTGTAGGGGAACTAGATGGAGATGGGGGATAAGGTTGGGGTTCAAAAGAGTCCCCCAAAAAGGCCGACTGTACATTTTGTTGTTGATGTTAAGTACTTTCTGAGTCATAAATCTGGCTGACATAGGATTGTGAAGTACTAGTGTTTTCACCTCTTGGCAGATGGCTATGTGTAACAAATTTGTCAATTATGCAAATTGTCTCTTCAGAGAGGAAGAGAGCTAGAACTCTAGTGCCACCTTTTGGAAGGTAGCAATCCTACAAGTCAATGTCGACCCTAGGTCATGTGATAAGGCTCGTTAAAGGGTCGACATTGACTTGTAGGATTGCTACCTTCCAAAAGGTGGCACTAGAGTTCTAGCTCTCTTCCTCTCTGAAGAGACAATTTGCATAATTAGCATATTTCCCAGAGGAGCATTGCGGCTTTAAGTCTCCTCATCTGCATGCTTAGCATGTTGATCTCCGCAAGGAGTGACGATATTTCTTGGACAAATTTGTCAAACACAGGTCTCTGCTGCCTTGATGGAAAAGTGTAGGGCTGTGGCTTGGCAAAACTAACAGCACTACTATCCCCCACTGACATGATGGAAGACATGTTTTCAGATTGTTGGCTGTAGGTGGGGGCAGACATTTCACCATATTGTTGGCTGGAGGCACGGGCAGGAGGAACCAAAAAAGGGCCAGACATTTTTGGATAAGAATGTCTTGAGGCAGGAGCTAAAGACCTAGAAGAATGGCCGCACATTTGCCCATAATGGTGGCTGGAGACAGGGGCAGGAGGCACAATAGAATGGCTGTGCACTTGGCCATAATGGTGGCTAGAGGCAGAGGTAGGAGGACCAGAGTAAGGCCCCAACATTTGGCCTGAATGTTGGCTAGAGGCAGGAGGACCAGAGTAAGGCCCCGACATTTGGCCTGAATGTTGGCTAGAGGCAGGAGGAGCAGAATAAGGCCCCGATATTTGGCCTGAATGTTGGCTAGAGGCAGGAGGAGCAGAATAAGACCCCGACATTTTGCTTGAATGTTGCCTAGAAGCAGGAGGAGCAGAATAAGGCCCGACATTTCCCCAGAATGGTGGCTAGAGGCAGGAGCTGGAGGCACAGAAGAGGTTGCAGGCATGTGCTCAGATTCTTGTGTTGCTGTGATAGGTTCGGACCATGAAGATAGTGTACCAACATTTTGTCCATGTCTGATGTTGGTTGCAGATGCCATCTGTATTGTAAGCTGGCCAGCTCGCCATTGTTCTATGGGCCTGAGAACCTGGTTGGGTTCCTGCTCTCCCTGGCTTGCATCAATGAGGGTCAATATTGCAGCTCGTACACGTTCCTGCCATTCATCAGGAACTTTGGCTAGGCAGGGAGAGAGGGACCTACAAAACCGCTCAACTGAATTTTCTGGTGTCAGGGAATTCATGATGGCTAAAACTCTAGCATCAATGAGTTCAGGCAACATACGTGTGTCTTCATGTCGCCTAGTTTGCCTATCTTGAAGAGTGTGTGCAAGATACCGTGGTACATTGGCTGTTGATGCTCTCTGTGGTGCTGGGGCTGATGATGTTGCTGCTGCCTGTGGTGCTGGGGCTGATGATGTTGCTGCTGCCTGTGGCTCTGGGGCTGCTGCTTGGGATGTTGTTTCTCCCGATTGTTGTGTGCTTCCCTGAGCACCATCAGTTGAGGCTTCACCGACATCAGACACCTGTTGAGGCTGTGTTGGTGGAGTCGGGTCGGCCGGGAGTTCGGTCTCAGATGCTGAGGTACATGCCAATGATCTGTCTGGTGTGGGTGAATCATCAGAGTCATCCAGGTTGTCATCAGTCCCAGGAGAAAATACATTGTGGCATAAAAAATAAGTTTTTATAACAAAGAATAAATCAACAAACTAGTTACATTGTGACAACATAGGAAGCTAGGTGTAGACCATGGGGAAGATTTCAAATATTACATATCCACGTGTGTATGCATACCAATTTTACAATCTGTATGTAATCTAACTATTGTCCCAACATTTGATGTTTGATTTTTTTACACATTTATGTAAAGAATTATTAACAAAAAAACACTGTTGTAATAAGGTTATTATGTTTGTGAAAACAGACAGTCACTTACGGATTTAGTGCCATGATTGGCCGTAGAAAAGCTAAGTTGCGGTAGTAAACATATTGCCTCTTTTTGGTAGCACCTGAGACATAGAGGGGAGGGGATTAAATTCACATCTGAACGGGTCCCTCGCTGAGTGCCATCGTCGTTTTACCAAATCAACTGTTGGGAAAGTGTAAAAACAACAACAATTTTGCATAAAGGTCAACACAAAATTATTAATTAAATAAAAACACAATAGCTTCAGCTCTGTTATATTTCTTAAGTTGTTTGTTTAGGATCATGATGCCTGCAAAAAAAAATTAAACATTAATTAATCAAACATTTTAGCATTAACATTAAGACTAAGAAATGTGTGAGCACTTTCATCCATGGTGTCGTCCAAAAATTTTATGTCTTGACACCATTACCATGTATTTAATCCGGTTATAATCAACATAGCCTGCCAGACGTGGGGTGTGAAGAACAAGACAAACATTCCCACAATTAACAATGCCCAGCAGCCATATATAAGGCCTTGCCTTTTGTAAAACATTTTGTGTGGTGTTAATAATTAAGTATAAATATTAAATTTAGCACAGCCAGACAGAAACAGTGGTGTGGCAACCACAACATTTGAAACATTCCAAGGGTGTAGTAGTTTTGAATATGTTGTTTATGGGGGATTAATAATAGCAGGCAGCACATGATGATCCTTACATGTAAAATTCTACACTAGCGATAACGTTATAATTTTACTTATGTAATTTACACTTTCAAAGCAAAAATGTTGCTTAATATTCTATCACTAAATGAACACATTGCAAAATTTGCAAGCCTAGTTAGGCCTAAGGCCAAAAAATAAAAAAATGTTAGACATGTACAGATATGGTTTAATACAGTACAGACTGTAAAATATCATATACTACATTTGTTAGGCCATGGAACATTTAATAAGTTCACATTCTTACCACATGTCTGATAAGTACCCCTTGAATTACCAATGTAAAGGTTTATTTTGTGTGTTTGTTTATACCCAAAAAATTTGGTACAGACATGAAGCTACTAAGCACAACAAAAATACTGCCACAGATGCACACTGTATGTTTTTGACATCTTGACCAAGCATGGTAAATGATGAATTAGTATATTAAATAGAGGGATCATACTATAATACTATGAATCAATGTAAAATATATGATAATGTGGTTAAACATACAATTGCAAAAAACACATCAGCTAATTTGTCTGTTGTTTATACATGTAACCTGACAAATATACTGTACATCACAATGTCAATTCTTTATAATAATAATAATCTTTATTTTTTATATAGCGCTAACATATTCCGCAGCGCTTTACAATTTTGCACACATTAATATCGCTGTCCCCAATGGGGCTCACAATCTAAATTCCCTATCAGTATGTCTTTGAAATGTGGAAGGAAACCGAAGAAAATTCACGCAAACAGGGAGAGAACCTACAAACTCCTTGCAGATGTTGATGTTGGTGGGATTTGAACCCAGGACCCCAGTGCTGCAAGTCTGCAGTGCTAACCACTGAGCCTGCGTGCTGCCCGTGTGCCCATCTTTACATATTTAAACAATTTTTAAGTTGATTTTTAAAAATGAACATCTATGGGGTAACTTACCAAACTTTGCCTGCTTTGCTGGGGAATATGTGGACCAACCAGATCTGGGGTAGAGCTGTTCACTACAGCGAACCATCCACGTTCTATGGCCAGCCTGTCATGGTATCCCTCAGATCTAGTGTCCCAAAGTTCGGGATGTTGCTCCACCAGATATATTAGCTATTCTGTGTCCACACGAAGGGCCATAATATTGTCAAAAATGACCCAAATTCAAACATCCAACCACTGTGATAACAGTCCAATTTCACCTCACTCCAAAAAATGCTGCCCAGACTTTCTCAAAAGTTTGTTGCAAGCAATGTCTAGATACCTGCCTAGTATTGAAACAATTGGTATCAATTTTAACCCTATATTTTTAAATATGCACACGGATCGCACACGATCTCCAGTACGTGGGAAAACTGTCAATACACATACCGGAGCCACTGACGTGTGAAAGAGGCCTAAAATCTTGCTGCTAACAGTGACAGCGTCAGGAGAAGAGATGAGAGACTTTGTTCGTATTTTGGCCCTGAATCTGATTTTGACATATTCGGGCCATATTCGGACACTATTCGTGTCGAATGTATGTCTTATGATCGGTTCTGAACATATTTGGTACATTTTACTCCCAATTACTTTAATGACGCTCGGCTATGTTCAACAAATACTGCAAAAACAATATTCGAGTCCGATCGTATTCGGAACCGAATCCGAACAAATTCGCTCATCTGTAGTCAGGAGCAGCCTCTCTGTGCTGTTACAGTGTCAAAATGGCACTAAAACAAGATGTTCACTCTTTATATGGAGAGGGACATGTGATTTCAGCAGCTAATGACACAAGCCGTGGATGTTTCCTGCGCCAAATGGCTAGCCGCAATGTTCACACATAAAGTTAGGAAAATAAAAAGTTTAAAGAACACAGCGCCTCTGAGCTCTGGAAACCCCCTCAGTTCATCAAACACGTCCCAAACGTTCATGATACACCACCATTATCATTGCAAACGTGCTGAAAAAATAGTTTTGTGGCAACGCAAATATTTTCTCGCACTTTTACCGAATTTTACTGATTTTTACTGATTTTATAAAATTTTGCTCTTGTTTCCGATCACGAATCCAAATGTGCCACATTCGTGCCAGATTTATGTTTGGTGATAGTTTTCGAACAAATTCATTCATCACTAGTGATGGCCTAGGGAATAAGGTGAGGAAAAATCAAAAATGCAAAATCGGAAATTGCTTCGTGAAGTCATATCAATGGAGACCACAGTCAGTGACAAAATACACAAATAAATCACAGTAGCAATAATGAATCAGTAAGAGATCAATCTGAATTGAGTCACCGTTATCTCTTCTAGTAGTATAGAAACATCAAACTTTATTATCACAATTTTAAAAACCCAATAAACCCAATGATAAAACACACTGCATCATACCAAAAAAAGTGGTGAAAATAGTGATATTCAATCCTAGTTCAGATAGTCTTCAATCTTATGCCGAGAAGTCATAAAGTATAGTTACATCATTTTCTCTTTCTCACCTACCTGTTCAATTTCTATTCCACCCCCTGCCACTATGGGGCCCTATAGGGTGAGCAGGGTGAGCCGTCGAGGAGCGGGGGCGCCACTGCGCAGGTTCTAGGGTACCAACCTCCTCTGATAGGTAGGTACAAGCTGGCCAGTATAGGGGGAGGCAACACCCACTAGTGTTTTCACCACTTTTTTTGGTATGATGCAGTGTGTTTTATCATTGGGTTTATTGTGTGTTGACAAAATACACAAACCTGCAATCTTTAATTTACAAAAATAGTATTTTGTTGGAAAACTTTGGGACATTGCACATTGTAAGTAAGTTAATCAAAACATGACTTTGCTTCACTGGTTTTGTCTTATTTAACTGATAGCATAGAACAGTCATGAATCCTCTACATTATTCGTAATGCTTCAATATTGTTTACATCTTAATAATATTACTATAATGATCCAAAGAAGAAAAGGGAAAACATCAAAAGCAAAGTCTTGTGACTCATTGTGTCAAAACCTCTGCATATTTTGGAAGACAACGACTGAAGAACCGAAATGTCATTGTCGAATAAATGCAGATACCAGAAGACTTCTCTCTAAAACTGCACGAAGCACTATGCTTACAGAACAAGTATCTAATGAGACAGACCGTTACGCCAATTGCAATTTATTAAAAGTGACCTTGTGTATGCAAGGACAGTGTCTCTACAGAGCCTTGAAATTGCCTAATGCTAATCAGTCCCTCCAAGCCTCCTCATGGGTAATTCACCAGTTGAGATCAGTTAAAACCATCCACCCTCATACACAAAGATAAAGCACAATTTATTACCAGTCCTAAAATAGAATTTTTTTAAATTTTTCATCGACACCCTGGATACGATGCAGCGAGAGGAGGTGAACTGAATATTGTCATCATTTCAAGGACAGAGATGAAAGGGATTGTACGCTGCTTTGGGAATTGCATATTTCAATCACATTTCTAAAAATAATTACATTACCTTCATTTATAGTGACATCGCCACTGTGGGCAATGATTGGGTTAGATCAAATGGAGCAGAAAGAGATAGTCAACAGGGTAATGGAGCAGGATTAGTTAGGTAAGCAGCTACATTATTTTTTACTTTTGACCCAATATTGAATGATGCTTTTAACCCCTTAAATGTCATTGTCAATCTTTGACAGTGGCATTGAAAGTACAAAATCTAGGAAGTATGCTGTTCCATGCACCCGTGGCCCCTCTTGTTGGGTTGACATGCTGAAGATCCTTGTGACATGACAGTGCTCCTGCACACAGTGCAAAATATCATAGCATCATTTAAAGGGGATATCCGTCCTTCACCTGCAAAGAGCAGTCACAGACTGCTCCTACTGATGACTCAGTGCATCTGCTGATGTTACATCAACAGAGTGGGGGTTGCTTTTCCACTCTGCTCTGTTGACAGGGCGGGTCTGCCGACGTCATGCTGAATGTCAGTCGGCTGCCCATTTGTTAACTGGGGAAGCTAGTTGTCAATCAGCATGATGTCAGAAGTCATGTCTCGTTGACAGAGCAACCTAGAAAAGAAGCCGTCGCTCTGTTCATGTGATGTTATCCGAAGCAGCTTAATCACTGTGACCACCCTGTGCTGGCAAAGAGCATTTTTTTTTACAAAGTCCCAGATATTCCCTTTAACATCCTACCAACATATGATGAACAATCAGGGCTGCCAACAGGAATTTCAGGGCACCATACTGGCAAATTTTTCAATCCCCCTTGAGACTCCACCCAAGATCCACCACAGCTCTGCCTCCACGTCTCAAACTTTCCACAGTCCCACCTCCTACTTCTGCACCACATCCTCACCAACCACACATCAACAGTACTCATCAAGCACCATATCACATACATAGCCATCAGCTTTTGAATTAGCCAAAAGATTTTTTAAGCCACCACCATGACAAAATAAACTTTTTTGGCAGGTCCCTACTCTATACTAACTTATTAAACATATCTCAAAATATATAATACTGTTTTGAGGTATATTTTTATATATTTATTTTTCTTTAAGGTAATGAGTCATATACAGTACATGTTTTAAAATGATCAATAATACATCATACAAGGGACAAATACTGTCACACCATGATCAGACCACGTTACGATGACATAGTGACTGAATAACACCACATACAAGTACCAAATACCACCACACCATGACGAGACCACATATTACCATCATATAGTGACCAACTACTACAATACTGATCATTAATAAAAAAAGCAATACTTATCTAATATATGCTTACCTTGAAATATCTTCACATCCTGTTGCGTCCAGATGTGTCCGGATCCCAGAATTCCAAGTGGCGGCAGTTCACCAACCACCATATTGGGACATCCAAGTGATGGGTGTCTCAATATGCAAACTGCTGCTTGTACCAGCCTAAGCGTCTTGCGCGGTACCAACAGCGGAACACCGTCGCACCACACACACACACAGACACACGCTGTATATGCCGTACGCACCACACACACTGTACACGCCGTACACACCACACACACACACACACATTGTATATGCCGTACGCACCACACACACACTGTATACGACGTACGCACCACACACACACAGACACTATATGCAGCCTCTTGTGCGGTACAACCAGCGGAACACCGTCGCGAGCATGCCGCCGCCAGGATCAGCCGAATGATTCACTGACGGTCGCCATCTTTGTACAGGAGGAGCGCATGCGCAGTTTTAATGTGACCGCCGCTATCTGTCTGCACAAAGATGGCAGCAGTCTGATTTACTGCACCTGTGCGAATTCACTGTTATCATTCGGTGGTGTAGAGAAGTCTGGCCCAATCCAGCCCTAGTTCATTTTTATAAGAGTCAGCCTGTCAGCATTTTCGGTTGACAGGCGGATGCGCTTATCTCTATGTTATAATTCCACCAGCGGCACTAAAAACCTGCTCTAAAAAAAGCTAGCAGCAGGGCAGGCCAGGACCTCCAAGGCGTAGAGAGCCAGTTAATGCCACGGGTCCAGCTTGGATACCTAATAATTAATAGGCACAGAGGAATCACGGAGGATGTTGGTACAGTCAGCAAGGTACTTCCTCAGCATCTTCCAAAACTTTGCACTCATTGTCATAGTACCGCACGCCTCAGGGCCAGTGCGATGGGAGGGTCTGATAAAACTCTCCCAGAACTTGGCCAGTGTTCCCCTGCCTCTGCTGAAGGATTGGAATTGTGTCTCTCTCGCCTGTACTCCTTGGTTGCCAAGCGAACTATGACCTTTGCCGCCAGCGTTTTCAGATGGAAATTTTTTTAATACTTCTCAACAAGGGCCCTCAGGTACTGCACCATTTTAGTAGATCTGTCTGCCTCTGGAAGAAGAGATTGAATGTTCTCCTTGTAGCATGGGTCTAGAAGTGTCACCAACCAGTAATGACTGACACCCAAAATTTTCAAAATGCGAGGGTCACGGGAAAGGCAGCTCAACATAAAGTCAGCCATGCGTGCCAGACTGTTAACAGGCAAGACTTCCGTCTCCTCACCAAGAGGACGACTGACCATGCTGTCCTCCTCCTCCTCCTCCCTGTCCTCAGGCCATCCACGCTGAACAGACGGTATGACAGTTGTTCTTGTAGTACCGTCTATAGCGCATGAAAGTAGCTCCTGTTCTTCCTCCTCTTCCTTATTGTCAACCAATCCACGTTGGGATGACATGTGGCTGGGCTGTATGTAATCACTCTGTTTGCAAAAAGAGTTGTGTCCAGTGACCACCGGAGATATGATTCTTAAAACTTGACTTTTATGGATTACAAGTAATCCATGATTAAGACCGTGTAGGTTGAAACATGTGGGATTAGTTCCTTGCACTGGGGTTGCTCTTTTCTGCATATCTGTGCTTTTTAATATAATGGCTAAATAAACATCAAGTTTTAAGAATCATATCTCCTGTGGTCGCTGGATATAACTCTTCTTGCACATTGGACTTCCTTACTGCCGGGACCAATGCGGCTCCATGCGCCGATGATCAGCCAAGGAACCATGACATAACGTGATGAGCTGAACTTTCTTTCTTCTATATAATCTCCCTGTTTGGTTCCTTGCTCATCTCATCGTGTTCCACTTGCAATGCATGCTCTTTCATTGTGAGCAGAGAGCTTTTCAGAATACAGAGAAGTGGGAATGGTGATGCTAATTATGGCGTCATCACAGCTCACCATCTTGGTGGACTCTTCAAAGTTTTGTAGGATGGTATGTATATCTGACATCCATGTCCACTCCTGAGTTCTTAAGTGTGGAGTCTGAACTGAATACCAATGGCCTTGTTGATGCTAGT
>VIAB01018647.1:39261-49622 GCA_009801035.1 Oophaga pumilio | reverse complement strand
TGCTCAGAATTCATTTCTAGCACATTCACAACAGGAGAGGACACAACGATAGACACAGCAGGGAAATGCTACAGACAAGGATACAACGGACACAGAAAAAAGACTGAGTACAGACAAGGTCAGGTACAGGAACAGGTACAAGAACTAAGGATGAAGGCCTGGGTATTCTGCCCCCAGAGTGGCAGACTAAACATGAAACACTGGTAAAGACCAAGTTATGAAAGCACAGTAACAGGTCTGGGTATTAAGCCCCCCGAGAAGGCAGAAAACAGGACAGGACCTGGCAGCTCAGTAGCAAGACACTGACTGAGATAGAGCGTTGACCAGGCATCCTCCTATGGGCGAGGATGTCTTAAATACCAGAGGTCTCTTGGCAATTGGCTGTGGACACCTTAGGAAGGTGCACATTGACTCTAAGAACCAGGAAATGCCGGTGCCACCCCCCTATGCACACAACCTGGAAATATGCAGAGCAGGCAGGAGACATGAGGCATACAACATGGAGCCGGCAGAAAACAGAACTCACAGCATGGCCCGGAATAGTGAGTAAGTTGGTGTGTAAGGCAGGTGGGTGATGGGAGGCCATGCAGTGATGCCGGCAGTGTTGTTACAGTAACTATTACATTTTATAATTAATCCAGAATGATAGGCAGTGTTTATAAAAATGTACAAAAGATTTTACAAAGGGGACAAAACAATTCCGCATATACAATTACATAAAATAAACAAGATTAACAAAAGAAACTTCCTACGCTGATCACAAATGTCTCTGCATGGCGAACGAGAGCACTTTGATTGGAAGTGTCCAGTGAAAAGGATCATGCATACACTGATCTTTCTGCAGGAACACAGATCATTATTTGACTTGTCCTTTTATCAGCACCTAAGTTACACCCACACACCCCCACTTGATGACCTCACATGGGCTGTGTTGTGGGATGTCCACAGCCCTTCAGGATTTTGTAAAAAAATTTCCAACTTATGAGATATCTTGACCTCTGAAAATGACAGACGTTCGAAACCGCTATAGTATTTTTAATTGAGATATTAACTTTAGATAGGAAACATGAAATGGCTGCTGTCAGCAATCTGACTAATTTTGATTTGGGTCTTATAGACAAATGTCACAGTAATGAGAAAATATGCATGTTCTTAACTGATTAGTCCTGAAGTTGCAAAAGTATGTCCCATCAATATCGGATCTGTTAAAATCACAATATTCATAACTTTCCACCAGTGCCCTAGTGTCCAGTTGCAGATGTCAAATTTCCCTGAAGGGAACAAAAGTTTCTTTTCAATTCAGGATGTCTTTCCTGGGGACAAAGGAGACTTCACCACTTCTCTATATATACACGTGTACACATGTCCCTTTTGTTATGTAGATGAAAAAAAAGGAAAAAATCCAGCGTGGAGCAGAAATAGTTAAAAGAATTTTTCTTTAATAAGTGTGATTAAAAATAAACAGCAATATTTAGGCAGTACAGGTCCACAAAAGTATAGCAGAGCGATCAACGCGTTTCGACGTTAAGTCTTTTTCAAGATCTGCTATACTTTTGTGGACCTGTACTGCCTAAATATTGCTGTTTATTTTTAATCACACTTATTAAAGAAAAATTATTTTAACTATTTCTGCTCCACGCTGGATTTTTTCCTTTTTTTTCATCTGCTCTGGTTGCTCTGCCACATCCGTGCGAGGAGTGAAGACATGATGTGCATCGTGAACATTGGGGAAGCTGACACCATCTGTTTCTTTTTTGCTTTTGTTATGTAGGCCTCAGAAAATATATTAACTATCTAATTATCTGTACTCTGTAGGAAGTCTTGGTTTCAAAGGGAACTTTAATGGTTAACTCTTCCTATCTTACTTGGTTTACTCATCCCCCTAGCTATAATTTACTCTCTTCCCATATGTTAAACATGTGGTCCAATTACCAAAAGTGGCTTGTAAATTGTGAGCTCTTTCTCCTACTGTAATGTGTGAAGAGGAGGGGGGTGAATGCCCCCTCACTGGCATTTGTTATGGATCTTAATATTTTCTATGACATTTACCATGAAGAGACATGCAGTGAGGAAAATGAGTATTTGATGTACTGCCAATTTTGCACATTTTCCCACCTACAAAGAATGGAGAGGTCTGTAATTTTTATAACAGGTACACTTTAACTGTGAGAGACATAACCTCTAAAAAAAAATCCAGAAAATCACATTGTATGATTTTTACATAATAAATTTGTTTTTTATTGCATGAAATAAGTATTTGATACATTAGAAAAACAGAACTTAATATTTGGTACAGAAACCTTTGCTTGCAATTACAGAGGTCAGATGTTTCTTATAGTTCTTGACCAAATTTGACACACCGCAACAGGGATTTTGCCCACTCCTCCATACAGATCTTCTCCAAATCTTTCAGGTTTCAGAGCTGTCGCTGGGCAACATTGAGTTACAACTCCATGCAAAGATTTTCTATTTGGTTCAGGTCTGGCCACTAGGCCACTAGAGGACCTTGAAACACTTCTTGCGGATCTTTCATGGAGCCCCCAGACCAGGGAAAATTGACAGTCAACTTATGTTTCTTCAATTTTCTAATAGTTATGCCAACAGTTGTTGCCTTTTCACCAAGCTGCTTGCCTATTGTCCTGTAGCCCATCCCAGCCTTGTGCGAGTCTACAATTTTGTCCATGGTGTTCTTAGACAGCGCTTTGGCTTTGGCCATGGTGGACAGGCTGTAGTGTGATTGACTAAGTATGTGGACAGGTGTCTTTTATATAGGTAATGAGTTCAAACAGGCACAATTAGGTAATGAGTGCAGAGTAGAAGTGCTTCTTAAAGAAAAAACATACAGGTCTGTGAAAGCCAAAATTCTTGCTGGTTGGTAGATAATCAAATACTTATTTTGTGCAATAAAATGCAATTTATTTATTCAAAAATCATACAATGTGATTTTCTGGTTTTTATTTTTTTAATCTGTCTCTCACAGTTGAAGTGTCACGGGGTTACGGTGACAGAGAGGAGCCAGAAGACAGCATCTGATTGCCTTCTTTTTATATGGTGTAAATTTCTTTAATCTGTACAGGGGTTAATCAGCCATGTTGAGAGCTCTGGGAGCTATGGCTCTCATCTGAGCATGGTTAGCCACTCCTATCCCCTAAATAATCTGGGTCCTGACTGGCACACATCGTCAGAGCTAGCTATTTTGCTGCATGGCTGGGGGGATAGTAGTTTGGTAGTTATATTTTAGAAGGTATTTGGTGGGTTTATATGTGACTGTTGCTTGGTTTAGTAAGTGTGATAATTCCCTTTCCTTCTCCTACTTTGGTTTTACCCCATCCTCCACTCCCCGATGCATTCCTCTGTTATATGTGAATGAATATTTGTATGCCTGGTATTTTCCGTCTCCCCTGCTCTTGTTAACTTGTTTGTCTGGTTGGTGTAGTAAGGTGCACAAGTACTCCCCTCTACCCTGGGTGGGAGAAGGGTATAGACGGAGGGTGGATTCAGGCACCCCCTAGTGTTAGGGACAGTGAAGGAGAGCATGGTTCCGGATCACCCGACAACAGAGTCTTGACATTAAGTGTACCTGCGAAAAAAATGAAAGACTTCTCCATTCTTTGTAGGTGGGAAAACTTGCAAAATCTTCACTGTATCAAATACTTATTGTCCCCACTGTAAGTAGTTCCAAAGGTTGCAAATTTTTGCTTCTTGTCATCATCTTTTCAGCTACAATTTATTGAGAACTATATACTGGCTAACACATGAAAATATACTTTTGATACCTTGTCATGTTTTTCTATATTCCTTTTTTACTGCTTCCTAGGTTTACACCAGTTCCCAGATTTTACAAGGGATCTTACATTTTGTTACTATATTTTTTTCTTATCATGCTTTTCTTGGCGACTGCTTTTGGGCCGTGGGAGCAAACTCATGATTGTACTTGGTCTAAAAATATCCAGCAGACCATGTACAAGCATTTTTATTTTCTAATTCTAGGGATAAAGCAGGACACATTTGTTCCAATCAGGACTAAATTATGAAAGGGACAGATTGGCAAGGCTTCTTACTTTAACCACTCTGCTGAGGATGTGCCATCAGCAACTACAAAGTTTCTGAAGCTGCTTGAAAATCTGAGCGCTGACATTGTATCAACACTGTGATTTAGACGTGTAAGCCAGTAGTATTAGAACATTTTATGGCAACATTTTTTAGGCGTTATTCATTTTTGTGTTGTGTTAACACTGCCGAGAATGTTTTTCAAGCCACTTTTCCAAGCCGTGATATTTTACATTCCTTATTCATTTATATTTTTATGCTTACTTACATAGTGTCATCAAATCATCCACATCGCTTTACAGACATCATCATCATCATTGTCTCCACTGAAGCTCCCGAGTCCCAATCTGAATTCCCTATCAGTTTGTTTTTGAATTCAAGGAGAAAATTGGAGAACCCAGAGAAATCCACGTAGACATGAGGAGAACATACATACTCTTTGCAGATGTCCTCCAATGTTTACACTGTTTAACAATCTATTTGTAATTTGAAGAGCTTGTTAAAATATTTCAATGTTTTACTGTATGTGTTTATGATGATAAATGTGTTTCAGTGTAATTTATAAAAGAAGCAAGAAGTGCCAAAAATTAGGGACTCAGAGAGACTCATATCAACCCTGTATTAGACATAAAGACTGGCCTATCACCTCAACATACTTATCTAACTATCTCTGTTTTGCCTAAACAAAATTTTCTTTAAAACCACGATCCTCGTATCATCTGTTCACACACCCTACATGCACTTAATGGCTTTACCGTATGAAACAAGCAATTGTTACCATCCACCTTTGTGGAGTCCTCAAAGACTTATAGAACTGCACAAATGTCAGACATCCATGCCTACTCTTCAGTTATTATTTGCATAGGCTGCCCAGAATACCGACAGGCATATTAGAGCTGGTATTCCACAACTGGCCTCAGCTGTCCACAAAGCCTTGCCAACATCCAGTGGTCATGTCGCACACCAGTCGGTGAGCTGGCACTTGCATTTGCTGCTGTAGCACTTCCAAAGTGGTGGCAGCTGTAGCTGACTTACAGAAATGGGCTCTGACATGGTGTACCTTGATCAGAAATGCTGGCAAATCTGGGTAGGTTTTCAGAAACCACTGAACATCCAAGCTGAGCACATGGGACAAGCATAGTACATGTGTGAGCTTGCCAAGCTTCACAGCCACCACCAGGTTATGGTCATTATCACACATTACCATGCTTGGTTGTAGGTTCAGCGGCGAGAGTCACAGATCTGTCTGGTCTTTTATTACTTCCAATAACTCTGCCGCAATGTGTAGTTTGTCTCCTAGACAAATTAGCTTCAGCAGAGCCTGTTGCCGCTTTGCAGAGGCAGTGCTGCAGAGCTTACAGCTTCTGGCTGATGAGGACGATGTACTCTGAGATAGCACATTGGAGATGGAGGATGAGGAGGAGCAGGAGGTGGTGCAGGTACTGGTGTAGGAGGTGGTGGAAACCTTGAGAGAAATAGGGCCAGGAATCTTCAGCGTCCGAAGCTCATGTGCTGTGCCAGGGTGGGACTCAGCCCCTGCCTCCACAATTTTGCCCATTGTGCCATCAGGGAAATGTAGCGTCCCTGGCCACAAGCGCTTGTCCACGTGTCGGTCGTTAAGTGGAAAATCCCAGTAACCACTTTGGTAAGGGCACGGGTGATGTTCCTGGACACATGCTAGTACAACGCTGGGACGCCACATCAGGAGAAATAGCGACAGCTGGAAATCGAGTACCGAAGAATCAAATTTGTACACCTGTACAGATCAATTTTTGTTTTTATTTCAAACTAATAAAATGTCACACAAGCCAAGTTTTACAGTATATATGACAATAGTCAATTTTTGAACAACCAAATTTGTACATCTGTAGCAGGCCAATTATTGCTTTTATTTCAAACCAAAAAAAAATCACAGAAACCAAGTGCTACAGTATATATGACAATAGTCAATTTTTGGAGCAAAAATATTTTGTGAACTGTATCAAGCCAAGCATTTTTTAAACATTTTAAATCACTGTAATTTTACACAAAACACGTTAAACTACATGGATGACAAATTCAATCCAAAATTTTTTTAAACATAAATATCTTGAAAGTGTAGTTGATGTACCCTACACTCATAAAAACTTTGAACAAAGTGCAAAGCTAGGGAAAGATTGTAAGGAGGGTCATCAAGTTATCCATAGATTCTTGAAAGGCAAAACAGGTGGGCCTTATTCAAATATTTTGAAATAGTAGTCAATGTACCTCTGCACTCATAAAGGGTAATTCAGTAATCCTCCTCAGGTGTCCATTTCTTATTCTCCTTCCTCGGGAGACGGGGAGTACTGCCTCCACCTGCTTTCTGGAGTCTGATTCCTATGTTTCTGGGCTGTAAGTGACCCAGATTTCGGTAGTGCCAGAGCCCTCAACATGTAGAAATGGGCAACAGCCCCCTGTGTCACCTGTACCATCACCTGCTCCCGTATAGGAGGTGGGGAAACCCAAGGACAGTCAGAACTCTGGAGGATGTTAGGCCAGTCTCGAGCTTTTTTGGAGTGTTATATACCACTAGAATTTAACAGAAAGGAGAAGTGTGGAAACTAAAGGACAGTTCGCACTCTGGGGGATGACAGCTCAGTCTTGAGCTTTTTTGGAGATGGATCGCTAAATGAATCCAGAAAAAATGTTTGACTGCTTTTTTGGAGTGTTATATACCACCAAAATTTAATTGAAAACACATAATACTCTATGGATGACTAATTGAATCCATAAAAAATTTTAAAGTCTTTTTTGGAGTGCTATATACCACTGAAATTTAACAGAAACCACATAATACTCTATGGTTGATTAACTGAATCCATAAAAGATTTTTAACGCTTTTTTGGAGTGTTGTATACCACTAATTTTAACACAAAGCATGTAATACTTTATGGATGACAATATAGTTCATTTTTTCCCCAAAAAAAAAATAAAGAATGTGGTTACGTGCAGCAGATATATATTTAGCATGGACTGCAAAGCCCTAAGCCCTGCCTAGACGCTGTATGTTGCCACTCTCTCTGCTCCTGCAACTGTCCCTCCCTAGCTTAAATGCAGAATGCATCTGATACAAAGAGGAAAGCACAAGATTAGCCCTTAGAAGGACTGTTAGTAAGATGATTCAGCACCAGTATCAACTCTAAAGGACTCTGATTCATTAAACTGCGCATACATGCCTGGACAACCATTCTCTCCCTCCATTAAGAAATGTTCCTGAGCTGTGCAATGGCATCAGTGTGCAAAGCGTGGAGGCGCCTGTTCTTTTATAACCCCTGCTGATTACATTAATGCCACTACCAAGATGGCTATGGCATTACAAAGACTGTCAGGCAACCCCCCATGTTTATTAGCTGTGTAACAGGCATCCAACATGCAGGGCAGGGATTCATCTTCAAATTCGAGCACCAGCTAATGCTCGCCGAGTGCCAAGCACATCAGCGCACCCAGATACTCGAGCGATATCCAAGTATCACGGAGCACATTCGCTCATCCCTAGTATTTACCTATTCTTAAATATATTGAAACTTAGTAAGATAGGAATAATAGATACAAAAAGATATCCGCATTAAAAAAAACTGTGCAAATATATCCAAATGGATTATATTCAAAGAAGTGTAAGTGCCACATTTTCTAAATACTCACGTTAATGTAATTAGCTTTAAAGTGTAACTGCACTTTCAGGCAAATTTTCAGAATACATATTTTTTAGCAGTTTTTAAGTCTACAGTAGAGATGTCAGCATTTGCTTTTCGTGTTCACTATCTCTAAAGGACCTGATATTGTAGCAAATGTCAGGCCCAAACTTGTGGGTTGTGGAAATAGAGCATGTGTACGGCTTCCCTCTATTATCACATTAAGACCGGGGTCACACATGCGAGAAACTCACATGATTCTCATGCGAGTCTCTCGCATGAACACCCGGCATGTAATTCTATGCAGCCGCACTCTCCGGTCCGAGTGCCGGCGGTAGTGCCGGGTGTTCATGTGAGAGACTCGCATGAGAATCGTGCAAGTTTCTCGCATGTGTGACACCGGCCTAAGACTGGAGTTACACTACCGTACAATATGGCCAAGTGCTATGTGAGAAAACATTGTATTGCACTCGGCCCAGTGTTACTCTATGGAGCAGCTCACATCTACGATTATTTTCTTATGCAGAATCGGCATGCGAGAATAATCAAAGCATGCTGCGATTGGCACAGAGACTCTGCTGAGTCTCGAGTCACTTACACCCATATAAATCTATGGGTGTGAGTGACATAATGCACATCACTCGGATATCACCTGAGTGTGGTGCGATATATGCCGACACCGGCAGCGGATGTGATGGAGAAATTAATTTTTCCGCCTCCTCGGCAGCTGTGCTCTGATCCGCTCTGTGCGAGAGTGTCGGAGCAGAGTAACATGGCACTCGGCTCCCGCTTGCAGCAGAGCAGGAGCAGAGGGTCATTAGCATATCGCATCCCATGCTCTTGCATCAGATGCCATACGATAGTGTGACTCCAAACTAAGGGCTCATACTCATTTGCGAGAAAAACGGATTAGTGCAATACAATAAAAAATCAGATTGCACTCTGAACAATGTTATTCAATGTGTTACATCTCATCTGCAACTTTTTTCTCGGCTCAAATCATACTGAGAAAAAAATCGCAGCATGCTGCATTTTGCCGCGTATCTCGAACGAGACTCACCAATTCAAGTCAATGGGTGCGAGCAAAAAAATCACTTTACATATAGACCATCCAAATGCTGTCCATTTTTTAAGGATAGTAGTTGCAGAATTTTAAGAAAATACACAAATCATCCAATGGCAGGAAGTGACATATAGGGAAGTGTTGGCAGGGTCCCATAAATCACCTGTCAGCAATCATTGGATGTGACACATCTCAACGGAGTGTATTGTTTTGAAAGTCTGCCTTGTCTTGTGCAATTAATGTGGAGATGCTCTTGGTTTTACTCCAGGAGCGGCCCGAACTCTGGGATCCTTGTGACTCAAATTATCAAAATCGCTTAGTAAAGAACACCTCCTGGACCTATATTTGTCGGCAATTATTTCAGAATTATATTGACTGCACCATGGATGTCCAAATGGGGATGAGTAAGTACATTTTGCTCCAATATGCATTTTACTATGTTTGTTTGTTTTTTTTGTTTTTGTTTTTTTTGTGGTAATACTTTTGATCTTTTTTTTTGGCTGTTTATGTTTAACTTTCAATTTTGCTATTTCTCAGTTTGTATTGTGGTCTTCACAGTAATATATTTACATGTGTAAATGGAAATGTTCCCTTTTGCAGTGAATGATGTAACCTGGAGGTGGCGGAGCTTCCGGGATCAATACAGGAGGGAGCGTCAGCATCACCAGCAAAGTGGTTCCGCCGCCAGCAAAAAAAGGCCCTAACTTTTTAGCCCCTGGCATGGACCTAAGACTGTAAGGGCTGTTTTTTCTGCCACATTGTTAATGTTAAAAGCCAAATATGTAATTACAAATTCAAATAAAAAAAATTGTGTTTATTTATATATAGAACAGAATCTAACATACAGGAAAGGGACACAGCCTCTGAGGCGAAGTCAAGGCCATCCCAGCTGGCATTTCAATGCCACCTGAAGATGTCCCTGGACCATCAGAGGTGGAAGGTCATGGGCGAACAAACCCTCAACAGGTTGCAGCACACAGCAGGAAAAGCAAGCCAGGAGCAGCAGTCCAACATTGCCCCTAGATACCTCACCTCACGCGTCATCAATACCACGGTGAATGCGCAGAAGGAGGGATACACAAAACATAGCATCAAGGAGGCAAATTGATAGCAGTGTAATGGATTATATTGGGAGAACAATTTTGGATGATGGAGAGGAGGCATTTTGTCGCTGCATTAGCCCAACATCTTTGCCAAATTCCAACAGAATTAAGGCTAGACACCAAAACCTCTATACTTCACCTCATATATGCTGCCATCCCCTCAAATAATCCCAGGCATCTTTTTGGTTACATACAGAGACACCACCAAGAGTTGTCTTAGTGCCACCATGCATCCAGCTCAGGAGCTGCTTATGAGCCTGCAACTAGTGAGTCACACCAACCACCTTCAACTCTGTCACCTACTGACTCAGGTCATCCATCTTGCACTCTACCTCCTACTCAATCATGGCAACGTCATACGAGTATGGAAGGCCCATACGTACGGCAGCATACCACCAAAGGCCA
Source organism: Oophaga pumilio (assembly GCA_009801035.1). NCBI lineage: Eukaryota > Metazoa > Chordata > Amphibia > Anura > Dendrobatidae > Oophaga > Oophaga pumilio. The sequence continues at coordinate 39,348 of VIAB01018647.1, read as the reverse complement.
ACCACCATCCACAGGACCTCCTTTAGTAGGGACTTACAACCCCACAGCCATCAGCAATCCCCTCGCATTTACTCAGCCAGCATGTGC
>VIAB01018644.1:21067-41226 GCA_009801035.1 Oophaga pumilio | reverse complement strand
GTAAGACATATGAAAGCCTGCATAAAGTTTGCTAAAAAATACATGAAGGACTACCAGACTATGAGAAGTAAGATTCTCTGGTCTAATGAGATGACGATAGAACTTTTTGGTGATAAACCTAAGCGGTATGTGTGGAGAAAACCAGGCACTGCTCATCACCTGCCCAATACAATCCCAACAGTGAAACAAGGTGGTGGCAGCATCATGCTATGAGGGTGTTTTTCAACTGCAGGGACATGATGACTGGTTGTAGATGAAGGAAACATGAATGCGGTCAAGTACAGAGATATCCTGGATAAATACCTCTTCCAGAGTGCTCTGGACCTCAGACTTGGCTGAAGGTTCACCTTCCAACGAGACAATGACCCTAAGCACACAGCTAAAATAACAAAGCAGTGGCTTCAGAACAACTCTGTGACCATTCTTGACTGGCCCAGCCAGAGCTCTGACCTAAATCCAAATGAGCATCTCTGGAGAGACCTGAAAATGCCTGTCCCCCAATGTTCACCATCCAACCTGACGGAACTGGAGAGGATCTGCAAAGAAGAATGGCAGAGGATCCCCAAATCCAGGTGTGCAAAACTTGTTGCATCATTCCCAAGAAGACTCATAGCTGTACTAGTCCAAAAGGGTGCTTCTACTCAACTGAGCAAAGGGTCTGAATACTTATGACCATGTGATATTTCAGTTTTTCTTTTTTAATAGATTTGCAAAAATTTCAACGTTTCTGTTTTTTTTTAGTCAAGATGGGGTTAAGAGTGTACATTAATGAGAAAAATAAATGAACATTTTTGAATTTACCAAATGGCTGCAATGAAACAAAGAGTGAAAAATGTAAAGGGGTTCTGAATACTTTCCAAACTCACAGTAGTACTCATCCTACCCAGGTCCAGTGTTGGCTCTCTACCTCGACTCTGGTTTCTGTATTTTGGCAGAGGTGGTGACGTCGCGTTGACAGCTCACATCACTGTGGAACAAATCATTGAGCTCAGCAGTGGCTTGTTAAATCTAAATTGACCGAAGCAGTTCAGTGTTAATATGAGCAGTTAATTTTTAATTGTCCACTATGCTGTCCTAAACAGAAAAGTGTTCTGTGATTTTACTAATCCTGCCAAACACTTACTGCTTCATCTGGAGGTTCTGTAGTGACAATCAATGCAAGCTTGGTGGGATTAGCTCTGAGATAACATTACATTTTTCAATTAAATTTACATATGAAGAGGAAAAGCTTAAAACTTATTTGAATTAAGTGTAGCAATATTTAGCAGCACCGACTGTATACCCAATCTGAAGCTCACAAGGAGTAAGAAGGTGTAAAATTAGTGAAAAATCCCATTTAAACAGCTTTGTACCAGCAAACTACAACTAGTACAGCTGATAATTCTGATAAAATGATTCAAGAATCTACAGCAGTTTTCTACTTATTTCATCCATTAAACCGTCTAAGAATCCATTCAATTTAGACTTTTTTTTAATTACAGCAGTTTTTAGAAGGCTTATATAAATGGAAACTCTAATATCTAATCAAAAACCCCTTCCAAAGTAATTATCTGCATTCTTCTTTCAGTATAACAGAGTAAGAGGCATGTAATGTTCTTCTTTCTTAACAGAGATCAATAAATTCCCCAGACCCTCACAACTATATTAAATTCAGCGAGGGCCTTATAGAATATTGTGCCAGTGGCGAAACACAAAATAATCCCCAAATGAGATGCCTTTAAATGCAACTTAACTATTTTAGCTCCAAGAGACAATGCAGTTGCCCACATCACACCAAATATTTGGAAGACTCATGTAAAGTATAGTTAGCATTCAGGTTGTGTTTGCAAGACAGAAAGCGGAGTCTCTTTGGCATTAGAGTTTCCATGTACATTTTACTGTCAAACTGCTCCTTCCTTTTTTAATCTTGAGAGCTGGTGTAAAATGTCTCAGTGCACACAAAGCATAATCACAGGGCCAGGGGGATACCAGACATTTTTAGAATAGCTGTGGAATAAAGCCAAGTCTGTTCTTTTGTGAATGGAAGTTTGAAGACCGAGTCCTGAGTTCTGTTCCACTTGGCATTTACCTGCTTTGGCACAAGGATGACACAAACTGTAAATTATCGCCTCACACCGGGGAGCTCCGAAGATCACAACCGAAAATCTGTTTGCATTACTGAAAGAACAAAATGGAAGAATGAGAACTTTTCCTAACTATACAATAGGGAGAAAGTTATGCAGACTGTTGATAAAGCTCAAGCTATATTAGTTACATAGATAGAGATCACAGCAACAGCTGAAACAGAGTTTACATTTGCTTTTTATGTGGCTGGAAAAAAATAGACAGTTTATTTGATGAAAAAAAGTCTCCTCTCTTTCACAGTGGTCAAAACTCAGTTCAATGTCCTTTAAATGTACAATCCATAAATAGACACCATCATTTTCAGACATTGCTTTCTATTTTGCAACATCCACTTACTATAAATAGCAGAAATGTATATTACCCTCTCAAGGGCTCACTCATTTAGGGTCTTTAGGACAAAGCATTTTTTTCTTTATGTTTTTTCAGCATTACATTCCAAAAGCTATAATATTTTTATTTTTTCTGCCATTGTAGCTTCCTGATGGCTTAATTTTTGCATGACGGGTTGCATTAATCATTGACGCAATTTTGGGTGCATGTAATTTATTACCAAACTTTTATTAACTCTTAACCCCTGAGTGACCGAGCCAATTTTGACTGTAATGACCAAACCAAATTTTACAATTCTGACCAGTGTCACTTTATGTGGTAATAACTCTGGAACACTTCAACGTATCACACTGATTCTGACACAGTTTTCTCGTGACATATTGTATTTCATGGTAGTGGTAAAATTTCTTCGATATGACTTTCGTTTATTTATGAAAAAATTGAAAGTTCGCAAAATTTTTGATAATTTTGCATTTTTCAAACTTTTAATTTTTGTGGCTTTATATCAGAGAGTGGTGGCACACAAAATAGTTAATCGAAACATTTGCCATATGTCTACTTTACATCAGCACAATTTTGAAAACATAATTTTTATGTTAGGAAGTTAGAAGGGTTAAAAGTTGATCATCGATTTCTCATTTTTCCAACAAAATGTACAAAATCATTTTTTTAGGGACCACATCACATTTGAAGTGATTTTGAGGGGTCTATATGACAGAAAATACCCAAAATTGACACCATTCTATAAACTGCACTCTTCAAGCTGTTCAAAACCACATTTACAAAGTTTATTAATTCTTTGGTTGCTTCATGAGAACTGAAGCAATGTGGAAGGAAAAAATGAATAGAGCCGACGCTATGTCAGGTTTAGAAAGCCACTGATGTGCCTAAACAGTGGAAACCCCCCCACAAGTGACACCATTTTGGAAACAACATCACTCAAGGATTTAATCCAAGGGAATAGTGAACATTTTGAACAGACAGGTATGAAACAGAATTTAATAACATTAGGTTGTCATATTGAAAACATCATCATTAGTATTGAGCACAAGTGCTCGCTACTCCAGTTTGCATTGGGTGCTTGGGCATGCATCAAATATCGCGGTTTCTCGATTGACATGCTCGAGTCCCTGCCCCAAATGTTTTGCGGCTGTTAGACACCCCAAAAAAATTGCAGGGATCCGTGATACTCCGTGTATTCCCAGGCACCCGATGCAAGCTCAACACAAGCTGTTATATTGTCATTAGTGATGAGCGAGAATGCTTGTTGCTTGGGCTTTCCCGAGCATGCTCGGGTGGACTCCGAGTATTTGGAAGTGCTCGGAGATTTAGTTTCTGGCACCGCAGCTGCATGATTTGCGACTACTAGACTAGCCTGGATACATGTGGGGATTGCCTGTTTGTTTTGGAAGCTCCAAATATATTCAGGCTGTCTAGCAGTCGCAAATCATGCAGCTGCAGCGACATAAACTAAATCTCAGAGCACTTCCAAATACTTAGAGACCACCCGAGCAACAAGCATACTCGCGCATCACTAATTGTCATCAGTTTTTTTTACTTTAAAAAAAACCCTAACTCCAACCCCAACCCCAAGCCTAACCCTATCATAACCATAACCCCAACCCTAACACTGACACAACCCTAATATTTACCCCAACCCTAACCTTAACACAACCCTAACTGAAAAAAATTATAGTTTTTAATTTTATAATTTTTAACTAGCTAAGACCAGTTTCTCACGCCAGTGTCTCTGGTATGGTGTGGTGACAGTTTTCTCACGTACCGGAGATATTGACACACGTTTACCCATTCAAATGAATGGGTCTATGCACATATCAGTGTATTTTCACGGACCATGTGTCCATGTGCAAAACACGCAGACATATCAGATTTCACCCGGACACACGGGCCACAAAATGTGCCACACACGTGCACACGCAGAACAGTGCACACTGTCCTCCATGTGCACGGATGGCAGCCGAGAAAGACGCGCTACTGTAAGCACTCTTCCCCGGCGGCAGGTGCTACAGACAGCTGCCATTCTTCCCTGCTCTGCCGCCGGGTGATTTCCTCCAGGAATTCTCGGCTCAGAGCTCCTGCAGCTGGAGCCCACACTCACCCGTGGACTCCCCAGTGCCCGCTCCCCTCTTAGACGGCCGCCGGCAGAGCAGGTGAGAATGACAGCTGGCTTCAGCACCTGCAGCTGGGGAACAGCACTTACAGTAGAGCTTCTTCCCCGGTGGCCATGGTACTGATGCGACACACAGGTGGCGCACGGTTGCCACACGTGTGTCACACGTAGTACATACACTGACACACGGACACTGATATCTCCGGTACCGGTTTTTGCGGTACCGGAAATATCAGGATGTGTGAAACCGGCCGCAGAGAGTGACAAAGAGTGATTTGATTTAATATTTATTTTCTTTTGATAACTGTAATAGGGTCTATCACAGTGGTCAAAAGTAGAGATGAGTGAATATGTTCGAAAAACAATTGCCAAACCTAAATTCAGCATGAATTTGGCACTTTCGGATTCGTCAGTCTGCCCAGTGCATCATATAAGTGCATCATAGAAGTGTGTGGAGTTATGGAAGAATTAATCCAGAATTTAATATGATATATACAGACTGTACCCTGCCATCTGCCGCTATCTCACTCTAATCAACATGTGCATTTATCTATTCTTCCTACAGGTACGTGACCCAGCTTTTCCACATCGACTTTCCCATACCTCATCTTCCAAACCACTTGGTACGTGACCCAGCTTTTCCACATTGACTTTCCAATACCTCATCTTCTTCCAAACCACTTGGTACATGACCCAGCTTTTCCACATTGATTTTCCCATACCTCATCTTCTTCCAAACTACTTGGTACGTGACCCAGCTTTTCCACATTGACTTTCCCATACTTCATCTTCTTCCAAACCACTTGGTACGTGACCCAGCTTTTCCACATTGACTTTCCCATACCTCATCTTCTTCCAAACCACTTAGTACATGACCCAGCTTTTCCACATTGTCTTTCACATACCTCATCTTCTTCCAAACCACTTGGTAAGTAACCCAGTTTTTCCACATTGACTTTCCCATACCTCATCTTCTTCCAAACCACTTGGTACATGACTAAACTTTTCCACATTGACTTTTCCATTCCTCATCTTCATCCAAACCACTTGGCATGCTTTTCAACTGACACCTGCAATACCCCCAATGTTATTTATGACCTTGTTTACTCTGTCTTGATCATATGCATCGGGCTCACTCTAAATTATGTGACCAAGATGATCACAGACCACTCCCCTCTGCTTCACACCTGAATGCACTTTCTAGCAAATATATTGCAAACCATACGTCTGCCAAGATGTCAGTCTGCCTAGTGCATTATTTAAATGTATCATAGAAGTATGTGGAGTTGTGGAAGAATTAATCCAGAATTGAACCAGATGGGAACTGAAAGTAACTGGATACAGTCACTGTAAACAATGTTTATGTTTGTTTTCACTCTCACTCCTATAATCCTTCACTTTCTGATAACCCCCCTAATCCTAACACCTAGTAAGGAACTGGTTATCTCCCCCTCCATCCTCCCCATCCATCTCACCTCCTCCTCAGAAGTGTTCCTCAACACACAATCCTCTGTCTCCAAACACAGACAGCCCACTCATGCCCTCTCCTACTTCCATCTGCTACCACTTTCTCTGGTCCTTCTCACTGCCGGTGATATTTCTCCAAATCCTGGCCCTCCTTACCACATCCCCACAGTCATTTCTACCTCCCATCCAAGCTCTATCACAAATTTCTGTAACCTCTCTAACCTTATACCCATCTGCCCAGCCCCAGCTTCCCAAGTCCCACTAACAGGAGCTCTATGGAACTCTTTCTCTGTCTTCAACAAACTTTCCTACATCCATGATCTTTTCATTACTAACAAACTTTCCTTCCTTGCTATCACAGAAAGCTGGCTCACCCCCTCTGACACTCCTTTCCAGTTGCACTTTCATATGGTGGATTCCACCTTTCCCACACCCCCCTCCCCAGCAGCAAGCATGGCGGAGGAGTTGGTTTTCTCCTGTCAGATAACTGCTCCTTCACCCACATCCCACTGCCACCGTCTATTACCCTCCCTTCATTTGAGGTGCACTCTGTGTGCATCTACTCCCCCACCTACCTCCAACTGGCTGTCATTTACTGCCCCCCAGGGCCAGCCACCACCTTCTTTAACCACTTCACCACCTGGCTATTTCATTTCCTCTCCACTGACATCCCCACTATCATCATGGGCGGCTTCAACATCCCCATTGACATTCCCTCTCAGCTGCCACTAAACTTCTATCTCTTACTTCTTCCTTCAGCCTTGCTTAATGGTCTTCTGCAGCCACTCACAAAGATGGCCACACACTGGACCTCATCTTCACCCACCTCTGCTCCCTATCTAACCTCTCTAACTCATCTCTACCTCTTTCTGACCAGAACCTGCTTACATTCTCTTCCCGCTCTACAGGTCCACAATCCGCACCCCACAAACTTGCACACCCTCGCAGAAATCTTAAACACCTCAATCTACACTCACTCTCTGAATCCCTTCTCCCTCTCACAGACATAAGATCCCTACACAATGCGGATGCTGCCGCTTTGTATAACACCACAATAGCTGCACAGCTCTTGAATCGGTTGCCTCTCTCACACACACCAAAGCTCGCAAAATCAATAGACAACCCTGGCACACCAGCCTGACTAAAAAACTGAGGTGGGCTTCTAGTCTTGCTGAGCAGAGATGGAAAAGATCCCACTCCAATAAGCACTAGATCGCATTCAAACAGTCCCTCACTACTTTTAATGCCACTCTCGCTGCAGCAGAACAAACCTACTTCTCGTCTCTCATATCCTCCTTGTCTCACAACCCTAAACAGCTATTCAAAACCTTCAATTCTCTCCTCCGTTCCCCAGCACCTCCTCCCTCTCCACTCATCTCAGCTGAAGACTTTGCCTCATTCTTCAAACAGAAGATTGATAACATCAGAGAAAGCTTTGGCCTACAACCCCCACAACCCCTTTTCCTAACTACTCAGCTCTCCTCTGTCAAAACCAGCTTCTCCACCATTATAGAAGACCAACTTTCCGCCCTACTCTCGAGATCACATTTCACCACCTATGCACTTGACCCGATCCCATCCCACTTCATCCCAAACCTCACCACAGTCTTCATCCCAACTCTAACCCATCTCTTCAACCTATCAATAACAACTCGTGTTTCCCCCTCATGCTTCAAACATGCCTCATCACATCCATTCTAAAAAAAACCCTCTCTTGACCCATCCTCTGTATCTAGCTATTGCCCCATATCAATTCTCCCCTTTGCCTCAAAACTACTGGAACAACATGTCCATTTTGAGCTGTCCTCCCACCTTTATTCCTGCTCCCTCTTCGACTGCTTACAATCTGTCTTCTGATCGCATCACTCCACTGAAACTGCCCTAACTAAAATCACCAATGACCTGTTGACTGCCAAAGCCAAGTGACACTACTCTGTCCTCCTTATCCTGGACCTGTCCTCTGCCTTTGAGACAGTGAACCACTCCCTATTACTACAGACCCTCTCATCTCTTGGCATCACAGACTTGGCCCTATCTTGTATCGCGTCATACCTAACAGACCGGACGTTTGGTGTATCCCACTCACAAACCACCTCATCATCTTGCCACCTATCTGTTGGAGTCCCACAAGGTTCAGTCCTATGGCCCCTGCTCTCCTCCATTTACACCTTCAGCCTGGGACAGCTCATAAAATCTCATGGCTTGCAGTATCACCTCTATGCTGATGACACACAGATCTACTTCTCTGGATCATATATGGCCTCCCTAATAACCAAAAATCCCAGAATGTCTGTCCGCTATTTCATCCTTCTCTGCTAGATTTCTAAAACTTAACATGGACAAAATAAAATTCATCAGCTTTCTCCCATCTCACTCGACTCCCCCAACAATCCTATCCATTAAAGTAAATGGCTACTCACTCTCCCCAGTCCCACAAGCTCACTGCCTCGGGGTAATCCTTGACTCCCTCGAACCACATATCCAAGCCCTTTCCACTTTCTGACGACTTCAACTCAAAAACATCTCCCGGATCCATACATTCCTCAACCTAGAATCTGCAAAAACTCTAGTGCATGCCCTTATCATCTCCTGCCTTGACTACTTCAACCTCGTGCTCTGTGCCTTCCCCTCTAACACTCTTGTGCCCCTCTAATCTATCCTAAACTCTGCTTCCCGACTAATCCTCCTATCCCGCGCTATTTCCCAGCCTCTCCTCTCTGTCAATCCATTCACTGGCTCCCCATTACCCAGAGACTCCAGTTCAAAACCTTAACCTTGACATTCAAAGCCATCCACAACGTGTCTCCTCCATACATCTGTGACCTCGTCTCCAGGTACCTACCAGCACGCAACCTCTGATCCTCACAAGATCTCCTTCTCTACTCTCCTCTTATCGCCTCTTCCCACAATCGCATACAAGCTTTCTACCGTGTGAACCCCCCTCCTCTGGAACTCTATGCCCCAACATATCAGACTCTCACCTACCGTGGAAACCTTTAAAAGGAACCTGAAGACCTACCTCTTCCGACAAGCCTACAACCTACAGTAACCACTGATCCACCAAACTGCTGCACGACCAGCTCTGCCCTCACCTATTGCATCCTCACCCAGTCCTTGTAGATTGTGAGCCTTCGCGGGCAGTGTCCTCTCTCCTTCTGTATCAGTTGTGACTTGTATTGATAAAGATTATTGTTCTTGTTTTTATTATGTATACCTCTTTTCACATGTAAAGCGCTATGAATTAAATGGCGCTATAATAATAAATAATAGTAATCATTTGTGATCGGAAACACAGGCAAATTTTTAAAAAATCTGTAACATTCGTTAAATAGTACGGGAAAATATTTGTGTTGCAACTAAAGTATTTTGAGCATTTTGGCACGGATAGTGGCGATGATTGATGAGCATGGCACACGTGTTTGATGAGGGTAGGGAATGGGGAGAGCTCAGAGGAGCGGCATGCTTGTAAAAAAAATGTTTCTAACTTTATGTGTGCACATTGCAGCTAGCCATTAAGGGTGCAGGAAACATCCACAATGTCCAGACACAAAGGCTTGTGTCATTGGCTGCTGAAATCACATGTCCAAGAGTGGGCATCTTGTTTTAGCACCATTTTTTCAATATAACAGCGCAGAGAGGCTGCTCCTGATGCTGGTCTTGGGTAATCATAGGCAGTTGTTTCTTACTCAGAGAGTTTAGATAGCTAGTGTCCTGTGAAGCAGTAAAATCGATTTTTCAGCATATTTTTACATTTTTGTGCAATTAGTGAGGTCCACAGACAAAGACAGCAGGGCACATTTCATAGAAGTGTGTGTTAGGGTCTGCGGAACGCACCTAATAAATAATGTAGAGAGGTGTGTTCGCAGCCCGGGGTCCACCGTGCAGGCAGAGCCTGCTGCTAGTAAGATGGCGTAAGTAGCGAACTCTGTTATCCCGCAGATTCGCTAAAATAAATGCCGTAGCGCGCTGTGGCAGATAGTGCGAACTCTGTTAATCCACAGAGCCGCTAGCGGGAATGCCGCAGCGCTATATAGCGATATAAGCGAACTCTGTTACACCACAGAGTCGCTGAGGTAAAGACGCAGAGATAGGTACTGTGTCCTGCTAACACCACAGGGATACACAGATAACTGCTGTGCGGATAGCAGTCCGTGATCATGCAGACAGCAACGCAATCAAGCTATCTCCTCACCGGAGAAGCTGGCATTCTAGGGGCTTATTTCAGCCAAGCCCTAACCACGTGCACTCAAATCTCCTCACCGGAGGTGCCGGTATTCTAGGGGCTTATTTCAGCCAAGCCCTAACCACGTGCACTCAAATCTCCTCACCGGAGGTGCCGGTATTCTAGGGGCTTATTTCAGCCGAGCCCTAACCACATGCGTGCATGATCACACTGGCGCAAAGCACATAATGCAATTGATCCTAGCGCACGGCCGTGCGGTAAGGACAGCCTTTTATAGCAGCCATGAGAAAAAGACCTTCCAGGAAGGACCAATGGGAAGCTGCTTCAGAACATCAACAGCCGGAGGACCTTCCTGAAGGACCAATAGGAGTGGCAGCTGTATCTGAGCATGTGAACCCTGATCTCCAACAAAAGCAACAAAGGACTTAGACCTAAAGATGTCTGCTTGCCGCTGACCAGTAGTGGCTACAATAGCAGAACCTGAAGAGGCAGCAGCAAGTCTCTGCACAGTATTAGACCGGGCAAGATGCTGGGACTTACGTCTTTGCTGAGCAGGCTCCACTGCGGCCGGAGATAGATGGGGGAGCGCAGCGGGACTGGTTCGAGACTCCCCTTGTGCAGCAGCGGGAACTTGAACCCTAACAGTGTGTTTTGCACTGCTTCTGTTCTGCTCCATCCATGAGTAGACCTTTCAAAATCTTATTTTTCAGTTGCTAAACTTGACACAGCACACCATATTCCACCTTGTCATGTAGTGGTATAGAAATTGTTTTGTGATTTGATCTGTTGCACAGTAAAGAAAAATAGTTTTTGCAGTTGCTGACATTATTCAGCATGCCATATCTCACCCTGTCATTTAGTGGCGGTGAAATTCATCTTTCTGCACAGCTGTTACACAGTAAAAAAAAATCTGTAGCTAAACGTGATACAGCCCACCATATCCCACCTTGTCAATTTGTGGTGGTGAAATTGTTCCGTGTGCAGAGCTGTTGCACAGTAAAAAGAAATGTTTTTTTTCTGTGACAAACGCGATAGAGTAGGCTAGATCAGAGTTTGAAATTGTTTGGAGCATATCTTCAACATTATACAGGCCTCATTCACACAAAAAATACATCTGTTCTGTTACTAACTTGACATAGTAGCAGAGATCTCAGTTGGAAATTGTTTGGAGCATATAGTCTATGTTATACAAGCCTCATCCACACACACAAAAAAAAAATTCTTCTGTTACTAATGTGATATAGTAGGGAAGATCTCAGTTGGAAATTGTTTGGAGCAATTTCATCCACACTGAAACAATTCTTTCTTCTGTAACCAGGGCCAGTCTTGGACTGAAAAGCAGCCCTGGCACACAAACCCCCACATTCTAAAACACTCCAACCCCCACTGAAGCAGTGTATATACACAGAATAATACAGATACTGAGAATTACACCAAATGTACAGGACATGAGAAGTGGTAGTGTGCAGTATATATGCAAAATATTGTATGGAGCTGTGTATATACTATATAGTGTAGAGATATGCCTGTGTATATTGTGTATAGTGTGGATTCAACACTATATACTATGCAAATGTAACAAGGTGGCACAAGGTGGTAGTTATGGCAGAGTCTGCTTAAAGAAACAGTCCACAAGCACCCTGGCCCCTTACACATAAAACAGACCGGACAGATACAACCCCAGGCAATTTACCTCTTCTCCACAATCACTGCAGCAAGGGCAATCAGGATATAGGAACATAGTTGTAATCCAAGAGGGAAACAATTTGTTGTAGAATAAAAGAAGTAGAAAAAGTAGATGCAGTAAATCAGGTGAACTTCCTGCTCTTTCCCTAGTTTCCTTCACTGCCGTATCAGCGGCAGGAGCAGCAGCAGCAACTGTAATAGTAACAGTCATCAAGCCGATTTCTGGATGCTCATAGTCCTCGGCGGAGCATTACTCTGTCCCGGTGCCTGCTTCACTGCCCGTGGGTCCAGGACAGTAGTCTCTACCCCCTCCTGGGGTTTGGCGAGCTCCATGTCACTGCAGAGCAAAGCCTGCCCGGACACTGACTGGAAGCAGGAGCTGGGAGGAGGGGAAGACAACTTTGATCCATTGTGACCGCCTTGGTCACCACTGGCACCACGTCCTGGGCGCTGTACAGGGCCCACTGCCCTGTCAGGGACACGGAACAGTCCCTTCATATTTTGGTGCAAACGGCACAACTCACATTCTGTCCCTTTTTAAAGGGGCTGCATCACTCAACACCCGGCCGCTGGTTACTTTAATGGGCCGCATGCTGACCCTGCACAATAATGTAGGTGTGGGAGGAGGATCCACTGGAGGAGGAGTCTCCACTGTTCCTTCGGCTCCGCATCCCTTCCAGCAGTGGTCCCACAGCTCCAAGAGCTTCCGGGTCTGCTGTTACATTTGTGGCTGCCTCACTGCGTCTAGGCGCCGCTCTTTCCTGCACATCTGCAGGAACTGCGGCCAAGTCAACTGGCCATTCATCTTACTGAGCCTCCTGCAGTGGACTTGCATCCCAATCGGAGGACATCCGCATGGCCACCCCATACTACCAGTCCTCTGCCCTACTTTACTCCACTGGGAACTGCAGATTTCCGATGTACCAGTAGAGTACTAGCCACCACTGTACATGGTAGAAAAATCCAATTAATAAACTGGGACATGATATCATAGCTGGTGGTCATTAAGGGGAAGCCCCTCTCAGCCATGTAAAACACTGATGTTTCAGAAATATGGGAAATTATCCCTGGCAACTTTTTGTTTTGTGACTCTCAAGGGGAATCTCAAAGTGTTCAAATTCTCATGGAAAAACAAATATCAGGAAATTCGACTCCGTCCTCTGCAGATCGATTCACAGCTCATCTCTATAAGCACTGTATTTATGATCTAAGCAAACTTTGAGTACAGTTCCTTTTATCATTGTGTGTAGATTACCCTGCGATTTAAAGCTTCAGTGTGTAAATGCAGTAATAGCTGTTGTTGGTTTATATATTTTTATATAAATTATGCTTAGGTGATTTTAGGTTTCAGTTGAATACAAGAAAGACTTTCTCATGTCTGCAAATTATCAGCAGTGCTGAACAGAGAGCAAAATAAAATGAATGTATTGTATGACCAGATGATTTCATATCTTGAATACGGAGCTATAAAATGAAGCTGTACGTTGTCAAATTTGTTACTAGGCAATCTTAAAAAGGAAGTTGCGTATTTCATACATAGATAGATAGCAGCAAGAGGGTTAAACAAGAACAAAACAGAATAGTTCATAAATATAATGTGCTTACGACTAACTCGAAGAAATAAAAAACGTGAGCCTTGTAGAACAGTGGATCATTCTTAGCGGGTTAGATTAGGGTAAAATGATGGTTATGTTCCAAATTCCTCTTGTCCAGATCAGGATTCAGATTTCCAGCTAATTTAATACAGCAGCCATTTCTACAGTTACCAACAGAGGCACACAAAATGCTCAAGACAAATATCCAAGTCGAGATAATTATGACGGGGGGGAAGAACTGGTCACAGAGCTGCACACGAGAAGCAGGCAACATGCCACCAAGAGGAAAAGTAATACAGCTAGTAACTGACCTAGCCATCCATCATCACTGGGATAAAATACAGCCTGGCATCAGATATCTACACTAGAGCCTACTGTTCTCCAGCACGGTTTCTCAGCTTCTGGCAGTGGGTTAGCAATCACAGATGTGACATCTGACTGTTCTCAGGTTCATCATTCCAGTGGGGCAGAATTGTCTCCCTTAATTTGGTTTCCTTCGGAGTAATGAACAACTTATTCACGCTTACATTTTCTAACAAATTTTGGTTTATCATGAGATCATGGATGGACATTGGCATTCACATACCAGATATATCATGTAATGCATGTCTAATTCTGTAAAAATGTGCTAATCATATGGCTTTCAAGATATAACGAATGTCCTATATAAATTCACCATTAACTACTATAAATATAAGCTAACGTGTGGTTTCTCAAACCTCATGACAGAAAGACTCAGAATCACTCAATTTGTTCTGTTCATTGGTGGAAACAAATTTTAATGTTAGAGAATGTAGTACGTAGTTCATTAAGATGTATAAATTTTGCAGTTACATTGAAGGGAACCTGTTCATGCTGCTCGAATCAGGCACAGTCTACCTCATTATAGAAAGTGATGATTGACTTTAAACATTGTCATAGTTCAGAAAGAAATATTATGAAAAACAAAAAGGGCAAGGAAAAGATGAGTCCACTATTAAGCTCTGTCCATCTTCTTCTTGCTCAGCTCAGTTTGAGAGATCCTTGTATATGCGCTAATAGAGAGACCTGTCGATCAAACTCCACTGGGTGGGAAGATGATATAGATAGGCTCTTCTCCCTAATCCCTGTGTATTTTTTATGCTATGCTTTCTCTGAAACGCCAGAATTAAACTGTTTTCTTCAATGAGAAAGCTTGTAGACATATTTATGCTTTCAACAGTTTGGTCAGTGTTGATATGTTCCTATTAACTAGACAAGTTAATGCTTTGAGCAGAACTTTGGAGTAAGTCAAGTAAAATACTTGTTACCTAACCAGCATTAATTACTTATGGTAGGTCTTAAGGGTTATTCCAGTAGAAAGCATTCATCTCCTTCCCAATAAATAAGTGATCATAGTAGAAAGGTGGGTATCTGACTACTGGAATCCCCACAAATCTAACAGTGATCATGTATCCAAAATATTAATGAGAAATGTACCAAAAGTGCAATTATGTTTGTCTCTAACCTTTTACTTCAAAACGTCGTAGCTGTATGACTTTTTTTGCACCAACATCAGCAGTGAGTGCCAACTTCCAGCTCCAACAGCCAACATCAGAGTTATTGTAAGGCCACATTCACACTTTCAGTATTTGGTCAGTATATTACATCAGTATCTGTAAGCCACAACCAGGAATGGTTGATAAATGCAGAAGTGGTGACATGTTTCTATTATACTTTTCCTCTGCTTGTTCCACTTCCGCTTTTGGCTTATAAATACTGATTGAAAATACTGACCAAATACTGAACATGTGAACATAGCCTAATACCATTTAACTATATTAGATTGTATAATAGTGACAGCAGCATCTACGTGGTCAGACATTGTCACACTGTATAAACACTTTTATGCAGAATTGCTTATTTTGCATTCCCTTCTTCCAAAATATTATGTGACCAAACTATTTCTGTTAAAAAATGCTTGGTTGAAGTAGTGATTGCTGCAGCAGGAATAGGGACTGGTTGGAACGCAATCAGTATTGGAATGAGAGCAATGTGGGATTGATGAGTTGAATATTGCTCTATTTTACCTATTCTTAGCATTAAATAAAATTCTCACCAGATAACGCCTTTAGCAAAGCAATAAAACATACAAATTTACAGAGAAAAACTTTTTGGATGTAGCTAATATAAGACATACTGTATATACACTATAACACCATTTCTATTTTTATTTTCCGCAAGAATTAATGACACGTAAAAAGGTCATTTCTCCATTTATTAAGCACATGTTATCTTCCAGGTAAATGCAGAGAAAAAAAGGAAACATTTTATTATAGTAATTGAGTGCTAGGCTGTAACAAATGTACAGGAAGAATATTTGAATACATAAAATGTAATTATTTTAAAAAGTTTAATCTTGAGGTATGGCTGGAAATGTTATGTTCTTCAGGAAGCAGGGTAGTGTGTGTCTCTATTTTATAGGGGTTGTCTAGGCCATATATAAAAGTATAGTGGGAGGCTAACGTGTGGAATCCTAATAGCTGGTAATATACTTATTGCTAGGAATCCACTATATTTCACATTCCCTGTGTCTATCAAGGTACTGCTCATATGCGATCATGTACACACGGCTTTCTCTTCTGATGTTTTATAGAATAGCACTCGGCCCAATGTTATACTATTGGGCAGCTCAGATCTGCCAATTCGGGATGAGAAAACAATCGCAGCATTCTGTAAGTGGATCCGTTGATCGGATCATGTACACCCATACATGTCTCGGATGTCACCCGAGTGCAGTCCAACATCCATTTAGAGAAAAATTGAAGAAGATGGAGAGATTAAGTTCTCTATCTTCTCTGCACCTGTGATGCGATTCTCACATGCAAGAGGATCAGATCATAGTAAGATGACACTCGGCTCAAACTTTGACATAGTTTGAGCCAAGAGTAATTACCATAATCGGCTGCATACCCTGGCCTAACAGTGAGTATGTTACACAATATTAAGATTCAGCATGTTAGACTCCCTTTTGGTTTTATGCATGGCGCAGACAACCCCTTTGAGAATTAATGTATTTGTACTGTATGAACTGTATGTCTTACTGTAGTGTTGATCAGCACTGCAAAATATTGGGGAGACACCACATCATCTACCTTAATGGGCTGATGCTTTCTTTTAACTCATCACAGTATTTGATGTAACTTTTCTATTTAGACATGCATCAAAACTACAGTTCTGTGGGTAGTACTGGAGGAGTAGTGTCCTCTTCAATTCCTGGACCACATGACCTCTGTTTACCCATGTCATAACAATGTGGTATATGTAGATGAAGGTCTTGTGACCAGTTTGTCGATGAATGGCAGGGCAATGGAGTCACAAAGCGCTGCATTTATTTCCCCATTTTCCAAATGTGCCTTGATGGTACTGATTTACATCTCTGATGTATTGCTCTCACTGGCTTCTTCATATGCTCTGCTGTTTAACCAATGGATATCTTCCTGAACTTGACTCTTGAATTGTCTGATTATATTTCTGCCTCATTTCTTTGCTTGATCCTGTGTTAAAGCTTTTGATAACCATATCTGCCATTATTTCTGGCTCTCTGTTTTTGATCTAGCTAGAAGTTAAATCTTCTCTCAATTTGCTCCACCAGTCAACATCTACTTCAAGGATGCAACCCAGAGTCCTCTGCTGCAAAGGCCAGATGACTGTATGTGAGTGAAAGGGTGAATAATACCAACATTCCCTTGAGACCAGATGAGTGGAGTTGGTTACACCAAGTCTGCCTGTTGTAGCTTATTTGAAAAGAAAGATTTGCTACAGTATGTATAAACATTCAATTCTCATTAGGTGGTGAAAAAAAGTCAGAAGTTTTCAAAGAAAAAGAATTGAGGTTGTGTCGCCTTTTTATGAGACCCGAAAAGTTTTCATGTTTCCATCTGGGAGCTATGTGAGTGGTTGTGTTTTGTGTAGCAAGCTGCCAGTTTTATTGATATTAATTTAGGGTACATGTGAAGTTTTGATTGCTTTATATTGCTTTTTTTAACCCCTTCACGACATGCGCCATGCATGTACGGCGTACGTCGCGTCTCTCCCTTTGATGTGGGCTCCGGCAATGAGCCCACATCTTTCTCAGAACATGTCAGCTGATTTTTACAGATAACATGTGCGCCTAACAGCCGCGGGTGGAATCGCGATCCACCTGCGACTGTTCACCTGTTAAATACCGCTGTCAATCTCTGATAGCAGCATTTTATGTTATCATGCCAGAAGCGCGTGACTGATCTTGCCGATCAGTGCCCATGTCACAAGACCACAGGTTGCCAATGGGTTGGCATGACAAACCGGGGTCTGCAGAAGAACCCTGTGGTTGTCACTGCCGGATTGCTATAAGCACCGCCTAGCAGTCGGCGCTCATCGCAAGTGACTATTTCTGCTACATAGAGCAGGGCTGAAACCTTGCTTTTATGTAGCAAAAGCGATTGGATGATCGCATCTTCTAGTCTCCCATGGAGACTATTGAAGCAAATGGAAAGTAAAAAACATGTTTTTAAAAATATAAAAAAATATATAAAAGTTCAAATAACCCACCATTTGCCCCATTCAAAATAAAACAGTTAAAAAAATAAAAAATACACATATTTGTCATTCAGAATTGCCCGATCTATCAATATATAAAAAGAATTAATGAGAAAAAAAATCAAAATGCCAGAATTATGTTTTTTGGTTGCAACAACATTGCAATAAAATGCAATAACGGGCGATCAAAAGATCGTATCTGCACTAAAATGGAATCAATAAAAAGGTCAGCTCAGCACAGAAAAAATGAGCCCTCACCCGACCCGAGATCATGAAAAATTGAAAAGATACGGGTCTCGAAAAATGACGCAATTTTTTTTTGGGGGGGGTTTTCACCATTAAATAAGAATCAACATATACATGTTTGGTATCTACGAACTCATAATGAGCTGGAGAATCATAATGGCAGGTCACTTTTAGCATTTGGTGAACATGGTAAAGAAACAAAACAAATAAAATAGTTGTGGAATTGCACTTTTTTTGCAATTTCACCATACTTGAAATTTTGTTCCCATTTTCCAGTACATAACATGAATAAATTGTGTCGTTCAAAAGTTCAACTTGTCCCACAAAAAAGAAGCCCTCACATAGCAATATTGACAGAAAAATAAAAAAGTTATGGCTCTAGGAACAGGGGAGCAAAAAACAGAAACGCAAAAATGAAAATGGGCTGCGGCGTGAAGGGGCTAAGGATGCGTGATGACCGAAAAAATGAAATTCTACTTTTAATCTAATTTGATTTACTCAATTTTTTAGACCATCATTGTAACTAGTCAGTAAATGAAATGACTTCCCTCCGAAATGTTCCCCAATTAATTGTGAGTGCTAAATGCATCCTCTTCTCAATTTAGGTACTACTCAGTCACAAAGTGGCGGACTATGTAAGGTTAGAAAGCATGGTCTTCAAGTGATAAGGAGCGTTGCACATAAAAGTCATTAACCCTCTGCTGACTATATAAATACAGAGCTCAAAACCTTCTACGGTATTAACAAAAACTGTAACTTGCAACTACATGCAAGCTTTATATCACCAATCACAATTCCAACCGCTGGATAGAGTGGTGTAAAGCATGTCAACATTGGACTCTTCAGCAGTGTTTTCTGTGTAGTGATAAATTACACTTCTTTATTCGGATGTCTGATGGACGAGTGACAATTGTCAAGTAAATGCTATGTGCTTGACTGCACTGTGACAACTGTAAAGATTGGTGGAGAAAGGATGGCATTGTGTTTTCAGGGGTTGGTCTATCAGTTCCAATGAAGGGAAATCTTAATGCTTCAGCATACTGCATGCTTGTAGCTTTGTGGGAACATCTTGTGGAAGGTTCCAGTATGACTGCGCAAGAGTGCACAATGCAAGGCATGTTTGGGTAGGCTAGGTGTGGAAGAATTTTACTTGTCCGAATAAATCCCATCTAACACATTGCGTGCCAGGCCCTCTAGTTCAACAGTGTCTGGCATCACAAATGTATTCCGGATGAATGGGCAAAAATTCCCCACAGACACATTTGAATATTTTATAAAAATTCTTCCCAGATAAGTGGAGATTATTTTAGCTGCATATGTGGGACCAACTCTATATTAAATACTTTGACTATGCATATATTGTAGTATTGATGGTTAATCCTCAGAGTAGGTAATCAATATCAGGTTAGATGGAGGTCAACACTGGGCACCCCCTCCCAATCAGCTGTTATTGGCCCCTAAAGATAAGTATGAAAGATATCATAATTCATCACTACTTCTTTTAAAGGGAACCTGTAACCCCCCCCCCCCATGGCCTGTTAAAGTAAAAGAGCCACCTTCAGCAGCACTAAGGCTGCATTCTGTGAAGGTGGCTCTTATGTTTCTTATCACTAGGATCGCTGAAACAATAAGTTTTATAAATTTCCCGCCATACCTCTATTGAGTCAGGGAGGTACATTTTCTCCCTCTGACTCTATGGCCTCACAGCCTCAGAGCTGTCCATCATCCTCCTCTTGGCAGGCAGCAGGTTCACACAGCATATGTGACAGACGTGACAGAGTCTGGAGACACCGTGGATAGCGATCTGTTGCCTTCAACATCCTTCAGCATAACCGGTTTGGCAGTGGGTCAGTAATGG
>VIAB01018644.1:0-10987 GCA_009801035.1 Oophaga pumilio | reverse complement strand
GATTCCCCCTGTGCAGAGGCGGGAACTCGACCTCTAACACACCTTGCCCACTGCTAAAGAAAATGAATATTCACTGCTCCCCATGCCCAAAGTTCTTTCCACCTCTATGCACTGAACCTGCCAGCTGGGTGATAACATGTGACCACTGTTAAAGAGAATTAATATTCAGTGGGAGTGGCGAGCAGTGAATATTCATTCTCATTAATAGCGGGCACACGTGATCGCCCAGCTGTTGCAGGAAGCCAGCGACTGCAGCTAACAGTGTGCCCGATATTAAGCAGAATGAATATTTACTGCTCCCCATGCCCATAGTCCCGTATCTGAGCATGTGAGTGCACATGGCAGTGAAGTCATGTGCTATTACACTCTGAAATCAGCTGCTGGTATCAGCACAGAACGCATTGCAGTGAGGGAGAGGAAGAAAGGTGAGTAGAATCATTTTTTTATATATGTTTGCACCATGATGGGGGTCATGTTTATCAGGATTGGCATGGGGGTCATGTATACAAGGATGGTGATTGATGGTCATGTATACCAGGATGGGAACGGTGGCCATGTATACCAGGATGGGGATGGTGGTCATGTATACCAGGATGGGAACGGTGGCCATGTATACCTGAATGGGAATGGTTGCCAGGCATACCAGGATGAGGATATTGGCCATGGATACCAGGATGGGGATTGTGGCTATGGATACCAGGATTGGGATGGTGGCCATGGATCCCAGGATGGGGATGGTAGCCATGGATACCAGGATGGGGATGGGGCCATGGAAACCAGGATGGGGATGGGGTCATGTATACCTGGATTGGGGGCCATATATACCTGGGTGTGAACACATATGTACCAGGATAGGGATCATATATGACAGGATGGGAACATATATTTACCAGTATGGGGGATATTAGTACAGAATTGGGGTCTTATAGACGACTCTCTATTACTAATCTGTGGCCTTGATGTCCCCTGACAATACAAAGGTGACATCAATCCCACAAATATGAACCCCACTTGCCACCACTACATGGCAAGTGGGAAGAGCCAGGAAAAGAGCCAGAAATGGCATCTCTAATAGATGTGCCTTTTCTGGGTGACTGACGGCTTCTATTTTTAGGTTTGGGGGCCAATGTCCATGGCCCTTTACCAGCCTGAGAATACCAGCCTCCAGCTGTCTGTTTTAGCAAGGTTGGTTGTCAAAAATTAGGAGGACCCCACGCTGTATTTTTAAAATATTTATGTAAATAATTTTTAAAAATGGCAATGGGACCCCTCTATTCTTGATAACCAACCTTGCTGAAGCGGACAGCTGAAGATTGCAGTCACCAGCTGTGAGTTTTGCCTGGCTGGTTATAGAAAATACAGGGAACCTACAACGTTTTTTTTTATTATTTATTTACAGTTTGGGCGCTAGCTGATGAATACTACCATCAGCCACTCCTGCTCTCATTGTTATCAGCGGTAGCTGGCGTCACCTGATAGGTGCAGTAATCCCATCAGCCGCCAGCAGTGAACGGAGGTAAACTTTATACCTCCGATGACGGCTACACGTTCACGCTATCATTTGACAGATCGGGAATCGTGGCTCTGTGACCAGCAGGGATGATTTCACCTCCGATCAGAAGTGGCGTTTTCCGCGCTGTCATGCACATGACAGCATGGCAAACACTGGATCTTCGGGCGCCCCATTCAAGTGAATGGTGTCCGGGTTCACGTTCCGTCAGGGTACTGTTCTGGTACCCGAACCCAAACGTTTTGTAACTGTTCAGCCGAACCCAAACATCCAGGTGTCCGCCCGTCTCTACTTCTGAGCCTTGACATGTGCCCAAACAGCAGTTTCTGACCACACTTGGGGTATCGGTGTACTCATAAGAAATTGCACAACAAATTGCAAAAATTGGCACTCTTTCCTTACTGAGCCCTGCTGTGTGTCCAAACAATAATTTCCAACCACATGTGGGGTATCAGTATATTCAGGAGAAAAAAAGACCCCACAATCTATCGTGAAACTTCTCTTGTTAACTTTGTAAAAATGTACGCTCCAAAAAATCAAATAGTGCTCCTGCCCTTCTGAGCGCTGCCATGTGCCTCGGTGTACTCATAAGAAATTGCACAACAAATTGCACTATCCATTTTCTTCTTTTACCCTTGTGAAAATGAAAAATTTGAGGTTAAAGCAACATTTTATTTAAAAAAAAGTAATTTGTTATTTCTATCTTCCAATTTGCATTAATTCCTGTGAAGTACCTAGGTCCTAAAGAATTAACAAACTTTCTGAATGCGATTTTGAATACGTTGAGAGGTGCAGATTTTAAAATGGGATTTTGTTGCTGGTTTTCTGACATATTGGCCCACAAATTCATGTCAAAAGTGAAGTAGTGCCTAAAAATATAAGTTTTGTAAATTTCACTAAAACGCATTAAAAACTGCTGTTAAAATTTTAACCCATACAAAGAGTGAGAAAGCCAAGAGCGAAACGTGTGTTAGAATCTTGGGGTCATAATTTATGTGTTGTTCTCTTTTCTATGAAATGTCTGTTGTATGATATATGCAATGTATTTAGACTATATTGATGATTTATTTATCTATTTAATAATCTATTCATTTTGTATATCTGTTTATACTCGTTTAATACTACACACTTTTTAGCTGTATCTTGTATACACAGAAAAATATTTTTAGAGAATAAAACACTATTATTTATACCCTTTTCTGAAACATTTGTCGTGAACTTTCTTTTGTGTATTGCCCCCCACAATGTTAATCTTCAGGTATCAATAAAATTATATATTTTTATGATTTTTTTTTGTGGTTATTCACCTCTCCGCCTTATGTGTACATTATCATATACCTAATGTCAATGCTCACCTAATGACATATTATTTATATTTGTGCTGCATTTCTAAAATGTTAACCCTTCTAACATCCTAACAAAAAACGTTGTTTCAAGAATGTTGCTGATGTAAAGTAGACATGTGGTAAATATAATTTATTAACTCTTTTATGTGATATCATTACCTGTCTTAAGGGCAAAAAAATTTCACAGTTCTAAATTTGCGAAATATTCAAAATTTTTGGTACATTTTAGATATTTTCATAAATAAACACAAATCATATTGACATACATGTACTACTATTAAAGTACAATATGTCACAAAAAAATATTACCAGAATCACCTGGCTATGTTGGGGTGTTACAGAGTTATTATCACAAAAATTGACACCGCTCAGAATGAAAAAAATTGGACTGGTCAGAAAGGTGACAGTAAGGAGTTAGGTAAGTAGTTGGCTGTGAAGTCGGCAGGCTTAAAATTCTGGATATTGGCTGCTGTACCTTCTGTCCCATTACAGCACAGATCCTTGGTGTATTCTTCAAATGTACGAGCAAAAGTGCAGGTCTGCAAGTGTCTGCTTTTAGATTATCAGTATTCCAAACAAAGAGAAGAGTTTTTTTCATCATAAAAAAGTAATTTTTATTAGGACAATCATAAAATATTTTATAAAAATGTACACATATATGCAAAAAGCTTTTGATGAGGATGATCATTCTACCTTGAAACCCATACCAAGGCACTTCAAAACACATCACAATTGTGATGCCAGGCTTCTCAAGGTTAGGGGAATAGACAAGGTACATATTGACATACGAGGGGGTAATTGGAGGAAGAAATTAGCGCAATTGGAAGCCCGCTGGATTTTTAAAGTACAATCGGTGCAGCCAGCGGGACTTAATGAGATTCTTAGTTATGCCCCTTTTCTGTAATATTACATTTATATAGTTTTTTCTGAAGTGGTTTTATTTGTTAGTATCCTTTTCCGGCGAATTCATTTGACTGTTCTGTAGTTTCTCTTGATATTTTCCTGATTTTAACTTGTATATTTTCTGAATTTTAGATCCTATATATGTACATATGATGCCATTTTGATGCTATATAATCATTACTTACCTTATACGTAACCTGGAGCTGTGGTGGTGTGTCGATCCAGAGACTGCATCAATATCTGATGAGACAAGAGGAGGAAGGAATAAATGGAATAATATGAACTTTGAGCATTTACTTCCGATATCCGCATAGAGATTTTCTTCTATTCACCATTATTCTTTATAGATAGCTTTTTTTTTTTTCTTTATATATTACTATGTATGTATTTTATTAATACCATTTGATGGGTATATATATTTATTTATTATTAATTTTCCTTGTTATATTATTATATTGGAATTATGATTTATTATTTTCTTCACCTTCACTTAAATATGTTTACACATGTGTTTAATATGTATTTATTTAGAGTAACGGATATTATTGGTTTATATGTTGAGCACTGATTGATATCATTGCACTTTGCACGTATGATGTATCTAAGGAAGGATGCAGATAATAGCTGTTCTCCCCTTTTTTTGATATACATCATGAACTGATGTGGGCCCCTGTTTTTTTTTTCTCTCTACTTTCTCATTTTTTCATATATTGATGCATACTCTGGATTTCTTTTCTAAAAACTTCATATTTACCTTTGTTGACAGCCTGAGACGCGCTGCCAGGGTGACGCGTTCATTGTGCCGCCCACTCCCCTTCCCTGCTCTGATGCGTCGAGCTGGGAGGCGGATGGGACGACGCATGACATCAGCCACCGGCGACGCGATCACTGTTCTGTCAAAGGGGTGCGACGCACTGCGCTGTCATTGAAACAGACACTAAGCCGCGTTCATCCATACTTTCCGCCCACTTTCTGAATGGGAGGACTTTTAGATAGCGCATGACGCTGGCATATAATGACGCGATTCGCGTTTATTGGACTAAGTATAGCTCCACAGCTGCTATTGATATCAATCAAGGCTCTATATTAACCACATTCAGAGGCGGCTATAGTAGCACGTCCCCTCTGGAAGAAGCAACTGGCGAAACGCGCGTCAGGGGTGCTGTAGCCTATTTTAGAGGTATGAGCAATCTTTACCAGCCTTTGATTTTATATTTAATGTGCGCTACTTAGCGATCGATTTATATGCTATGTATGGACAGATATGCAGTATGAATACTTTACATTTAGTAAGCGCTACTTAGCGATTGATGTATATATTTCATATAGATAGACATGCAGCATAAATACTCTCCTTGCTAAGCATTATGCACTCTTTTGGCTACAGAAGCCACTATTAAATCATATAGATATGAGCTGGATTTGTATCAATGAATAATTAAGGGTGTCATTTGGGGCAGTTACTTATATGCTGCGTTATATAGCAGATAGACATATTGCACTTTAGCAGCTCTCTGTTGCCCCTTATCTACACATTTGGCCCCTTTGTTGAATATTTGCATTTGATATCCTTGTTAGGCTTGCTTTACATATCTTTATTGCATTTGTGATCCCCATCTTTTTGCATATATGTGTACATTTTTATAAAATATTTTATGATTGTCCTAATAAAAATTACTTTTTTATGATGAAAAAACCTCTTCTCTTTGTTTGGAATATATATATTTTTTGGAGGTGTTCTTTGTAGGCTTCTCCTATATATGAATATTTTAGATTATCAGGCATTGTTTGCTAGAATTATGTGTGATCTGCGGAAGGTTTGATTATAAAACTCAACTCTGTATCTTTAATTTTTTTCAAAGATGTTTAGTTTGATAAGAGTTTAATCTAAAGAGTTGATGTAGTGTTGCACAATAGAAGGGAATTCCAGTCACTCACAAGTGTCATCTGTCTTCATAAAAACACAGGATTATGAGCTACGTGCCAACTGATTGACTTATACTACAGCTCAGTGCAGATTTTATATGTTGCTGCATGTAACTCTGTCAGACATTTCAAGGGGACTAAGCATAAAAGCCAATGAAAAGGCCATACATGATAACTTTTTATTACAATATGATCAATTTTATAGCTTGTCAAAAATATTCCTTTGCCGGTTATAATTTGTAAGCCTCTAAGGCTTGTTAGTTATGGTTGTGACTCTACAGTTGGGCTCAGATATATCTATATAAATTCACGCTGGCTAAACAATTATTGCAAGGCCCTGAAATTAAATGATAGTCATAGGAAAAAGAGGAAGAAAAAAATGCCAGACATGAATAATAGCAAACAATTGTACTGAATTTATTTATTGAATGTACAAAATAAATAAACATAGATATAAATATGACTATAAAAAAAGAGACAATGGGCACGTTAGGAATGAATAATAACATATGCAAGGGAGGGTAGGGATAGCAGCTACATATTATAGTCACGGTATAGAAGAAATTCAGTGGCTACATATGTGAAAGAAGGAATTGTCATCAATAGGTAACAAATGGCTGAAGGGTTGAAACAGTTGTACATAAATAGGAATGTATTATTGGTACTACCACTCTAAATAACTGTTGTAGTAGATATAAACAATGGTCCAAAATGCTTATGGGGCAGAGACAGAGACTAGAGTCTATACACACGTGGTCAATTGTTGGTACCCCTCGTTTAATGACAGAAAAACCCACAATGGTGACAGAAGTAACTTGAATCTGACAAAAATAATAATAAATCAAAAATATATGAATATGAACAAATGAAAGCCAGACATTGTTTTTCAACAATGCTTTCACAGAATTAAAAAAATAAAACTCATGAAAAAGGCCTGGACAGAAATGATGGTACCCTTTACTTAATATTTTGTTGCACAATCTTTTGAGGCAATCACTGCAATCAAACGATTCCTGTAACTGTCAATGAGACTTCTGTATCTCTCAAGAGTAGTGATGGGTGAGTAGCATCGTTGCTTGGGTCTCCGCGAGCATGCTTGGGTGATCTCCGAGTATTTTGGTGTGCTCGGAGATTTAGTTTTCGTTGTCTCAGCTGCATGATTTGCGGCTGCTAGACAAACTGAATACATGTGGGAATTCCCTAACAAACAAGCTTTCCAGACATGTAATCATGCAGCTGAGATGACGAAAAATATATCTTCGAGCAAGCCAAAATACTCGGAGACCACCCGAGCATGCTCGGAGAAACCCAAGCAATGAGTATACTCACTCATCACTACTCAAGAGCAAACTGCTCCAGTTGTCTCGTGTTTGAAAATTGCCTTTTCCAGACATCATGTTTCAGTTCTTGCCAAAGATGCTCAATAAGATTTAGGTCAGGACTCATAGAAGGCCACTTCAGAATAGTCCAATGTTTTCCTCTTAGCCATTCTTGGGTGTTTTTGGCTGTGTGTTTTAGGTCATTATCTTGTTGCAAGACCCATGACCTGCGACTGAAATCAAGCTTTCTGACACTGGACATTATTATTATTATTATTTATTTATATAGCGCCATTAATTCCATGGTGCTGTACATGAGAAGGGGTTACATACAAAGTTATAGATATCGTTTACTGTAAACAAATTTACAATGACAGACTGGTACAGAGGGGAGAGGACCTTGTCCTTGCGGACTTACATTCTATGGACAGCACATTTCTCTCTAGAATCCCTTGATAGTTTTGAGATTATATTGTACCCTGCACAGATTCTAGACACCCTGTGCCAGATGCAGCAAAGCAGCCCCAGAACATAACAGAGCCTCCTCCATGTTTCACAGTAGGGACAGTATTCTTTTCTTGATATGCTTCATTTTTCCATCTGTGAACATAGAGATGATGTGCCTTGCCAAAAAGTTCCATTTGTGTCTCATCTGTCCATAGGACATTCTCCCACAAGCTTTTTGGCTTGTCAACATGTAGTTTGGCAAGTTCCAGTCTGGCTTTTTTATGTTTTTTTTTTCAACAATGATGTCCTCTTTGGTCGTCTCCCATGAAGTCCACTTTGGCTCATACAATGATGGATGGTGTGATCAGACACTGATGTTTCTTGAGCTTGAAGTTCACCTTTAATCTGTTTAGAAGTTTCTCTGGGCTCTTTTGTTACCATTTGCATTATCCATCTCTGATTTGTCATCAATATTCCTCCTGTGGCCACGTCCAGGGAGGTTGGCTACAGTCCCATGGAGCTTAAATTTCTGAATAATATGTGCAACTGTAGTCACAGGAACATCAAGCTACTTGGAGATGGTCTTATAACTTTTACCTTTAACATGTTTGTCTATAATTTTATTTCTAATCACCTGAAACAACTCTTTCCTTCACTTCCTCTGGTCCACGTTGAGTGTGATACACATCAAGTCACCAAACAGCACAGTGAGTATCTGTAGCCCTCTATACAGGCCCTCTCACTGATTCCAAGATTGTAGACACCTGTGATGGTAATTAGTGGACACACCATGATTTAACATGTCCCTTTTGTCACATTATTTTCAGGGGTACCATCATTTCTGTCCAGGCCTATTTCATGAGTTTTATTTTTTTTTTATTCTGTGGAAGCATGGTTGAAAGGCAATGTCTGACTTTCATTTGTTCATTTTCATAGATTTTTGATTTATTATTACTTTTGTCAGATTCAAGTTATTTCTGTGACCATTGTGGGTTTTTCTGTCATTAATCGAGGGGTACCAACAATTTTTACCACGTGTGTAGGTCTTTCTTCATTCTCCTTCCCAAAAATCGGAATAGAAAGTGATCAAAAAAAGATGTGACCAAAAATAGTACCAATAAAAACGTCAACTCGTCCTGCAAAAAATAACAAGCCCCAAAATGATTCTGTTGGCAGCAATTTAGGAAAATTCTAGCTCTCAAAATACTGCAATGCAAAAACTTGTTTTTGTAATAAAGCATCTTTTAGTGTGTGACAGCATCCAAACAGGAAAAAAATATATAAATCTGTTATCACTGTAATCACCCCGACCCAAAGAATAAAGTCGTTTACTCACTTATACTGCACGAGGAACAGCATAACAAATAAATAAAACCAATTCTTCGCTCACTGTTGATTTGTTAATTCTGCCTCTCAAAGATAGCAGTATGGCTCGGCACATATTTATCCTGTGCTCTACGCTGAGCGCTTTCACAGGGTTTTCCATGTAAATCTTTGAAATACGTGATTCAGGCGGAACCCCTGGTGGACAATTCCCTATAATGAAGCAGATGGGGACACTGTGGGTGCCATCTGGCCTATAATCCAGCGGTGTCTGTCTTTTTAGCTGTGCCTAAAAGTACCATCGTCCACAGTTTTGTGCACTTCTGAAAAGAAGGATAACACTTAACAATGGTCAGAGGGAGTCCAGAGTAACACTGCTCCCTCATTATAGTGAATGAATCTCTTGGGGGTTTCACATGAATCACATTTTCACTAGTTTGCTGAGACAGAGAGGAGCCAAAAGACCGTGCCGTCTCATTTCTCCTACTTCTGCACTGACTAGAAGCACTTCACATTTATATTAAATGGTGCAGGTTTGTTCTAGCAGTGAGGGGTTAATCTACTCAGATAAGAGCTCCTTAATGCTCTCACCTGTTCACTGTTGGCCACTCCCCTCTCCTATATCAACTGGACTCATAAGCATTGCCAGAATTAGCTTCATTGCTGCATGGATCAGGAGTTGGGGGTTGTAGTTTGAGAAAGCGTTTGGTGGATTTATCTAAGACTGTTCTAGGTTTTGGTTGTGTGAAAACCCTCTCCTTCTCCTACTTTGATTTTTCCCATCCTTTACTCTCCAGTGATCCCCTATGTTGTTTGTGAGTGCATTTTTGTACGATTGATATTTTCCTTCATTCCTGTTTGTATTAGCTTGTTAGTCTGGTTGGTGTATAGCCATACACTAATACTCCCCTATTCACTGGATGGGGGAAGGGAACAGACTGAGGGCAGATTCAGGAGCTCAGCAAGGTACATGGCCCCGGCGTCTTCACCATTGGAAGTAATCCGGGGAACATGGATAGCTAGGGAGCCCCTAGCGTTAGGGACAGGGAAGGAGCTCCTGGAGATGTGATACCCAACATGTGATTAACTCTGGCCGAAACTGTTTTTTAATCCATCAGGGATCCTATAACTGCTTTGACAGAGCAGCTATAGCAACTCAGCCTGGAGGTGTCAAATCTACGCACTGTCGTTTTGTAACACCCAAACTCATCAAGTTTGGGGACTGTGAATTCCAGGCAACCACAAGTGGAGTCCAAGTTTGTTTTGCCTGATTGGTTCTCTGAGGGGTCATTATAAGTTTGTGGTTTTCAGTGAGCCTCTATGCTAAACTTTAAGTTACATCCTTACTCCTCAGGAACCGAGGAGCAACTGGTGGGGATAATAATCTTGCTCCTTCAGGATAACTCCCAAACAGGGGCATTTCCCGAATCTCATTTGCTCCATATCGTAGAGGATTTTTTTCTGGAACTGGGTCATATATATGACGACCCTATCCATGTCTCTCTGGCTGAGTCCACGGTACGTCAGCTTGCGCAGGGAGGCCGACCAGCGGAGGAGTATTGCTCTGTGTTTCAAAGGTGGTCCACCAACACTAAATGGAATGACCCTGTGCTCCGTCGCCAGTTCTGTCAAGGGCTATGTGTAAGGGTGAAGGATGACTTTGCCCTGTAAGAGGCTCCGGTTTCCCTTGAGGCGGCTATGTCTCTGGCTATCTGGGTGGATCCCCATCTTCACCAGACATAAAGAGACAACCCAATTTGCTTTGGGTCTGGGGTTAAGGGAACCTTGGTCTGAGCCATCTGTGGAACCCATGCAGTTTGGTGGTGCAATGCATTCAGTTGATCAAACTGTAGTTCGGAGTAAAGGGGAAGTGTATATTTACTGTGGTAGGAAGCATAATTTCGTTGATGCTTGTCCTTCCCTACCTAACCATAAACAACCACCAGAAAAGAAGCCCGGGTTGTGGCGTGATTAGCAAATCGGGTGTACATATCTCCTCCGTGAGTAGGTCACAATTTTTTCTACCAGCTGAGATCCATCTGTGCAAAAATAAGGTGGATATTTGTGCACAGGGTAGGGCAGGGTTTAATTAGATCGACACTAGGTTCAATCAGGTCCTGAGTCTCAAAACACATACACTGTCTAGACATATGACAATAATGCCCATTGACTCTGCACTAGAGATGAGCGACTTTGCCTTTTTTAGGGTCGAG
>VIAB01018642.1:11574-22315 GCA_009801035.1 Oophaga pumilio | reverse complement strand
CACGGCGTTTCCATGAATCACACTGCCAGGCAGGTAATGTACCTCGTTCTTTCCGTCATTGAATCCTATCCATTATGTTTTGTATTGCAGTGGTCCATAGACAGCGCTGCTACCTCTCACTGGAACGTGGGTTGCTCCCCCGATTCAAGGGCCGTAAAGTGCCTTGAAAGCCATGATACCGAAACATCGCATAAAGCACGACAGGTATAGGACAGTCCGTCTTCCGCTGAGTTTCCAACACCATTCTCCTCTACTTGGACAGCACTGCAAGCTCTTATTCCCCTGGCTGGGACTCTTGCTCTTTTAAAATTTCCAGATTGTTGGACCATGTGTCTTGCTGAAGAGCAGCTCAGTTTCTTCCTTTTTTTTTTTTCCAAGGTCTCTTTACTATTTTCTAAAACTCTTCTTTAACCATTGAGTCATTATAGTATGCAGTATCATGTAATCGCATCATTTGTTGTCAGCTGATTGGGGGGGGCAGGAAAATTGCTGAAATGCATGGACGCATCTGACTCTCAGGTCGCTGCTAGAAACAATGTTGTCAGAGTATTACTCCACTTTTATGGACTGACAAGAAAACAAGCAAAACCAAAGATAAAATGGATTGTACAGGAAAAAAAATTCTGAAATATTCTTTCCTGTATAATTACTTATTATATAAGGCAAATTAAAAAAGATAGAAAGTCCTCCTCTACCCCTTAGGCTTTGTTTACATATAATGTTTTTTGCTGCATTTTTGCACCTTCTTATCGATTTCAATGGTGAAAAAGCGCTGCAAAAAAACACTGAAAGAATTGACATGCCGCTTCTTTAAAAAATGGAGCCATCTCTCACCGTATCACCCCATCTCCTAGGACTACAGTAGATGACATGGAAGGAGAACTAAAATGACTAGAAACATCCAGAGAAACTGACGAGACACCAGTCCCAGCATACTTGTATGGCGGTATAAATAGTCTTCTAAACTCTCTGCAGAGCAATATGCCTTGCATCACATTGGTGGTGCTCACATTAGAATTTCAAATCGTGTAACTAGAAAAAACTCAAAAAGCGGCACTCGCCGGGTATGCGATTCATAAATCCTTTATTTCCAGTTCATTGGAACAAAGATGGAGTGTGCAGGAGAGAAACAGAACAACGCCTGTTTCGCACATCTATGTTGATGCGCAACCGCACGAAACGGCCTTCATTTGTTTCTCTCCTGCACACTCCCTGCCCTCTGCTTTGCCAATCTTTGTTCCAATGAACTGAAAGTAAAGGATTTATGAATCGCATACCCGATGAGTGCTGATTTTCACTTTTTTTTTTTCTTGCTGCAAGAAATAAAGCTATACCCACCAGTAGTCACTGGTAAATGTAATTTTAACATTTTACTCCCTTATCTGGGCGTGTGTGTGACATGGTCAGACACATCCTGTGTAATTTATGAAGGAAGGACTCCAACTCAAAGCCTATGCGCATAATGCAAGAACTGCCAAAAATTAGAAAGAATATGGACTCTGATGCACCCTGTATTAGACATAAAGGAGGATGTCATACACATTTTGATAAAATTGTTTGGTAGTGGGACTACTACACTGCCAAAACCCACGCTAAAGAAGGGAATGCAATACACACTGGAAGATGCGTAGAGGAGGGCCTCCGAAAAAAAATTACATTTTTTTTTAAAACAGCTAGCACAGACAAAATTTGTCAATGAATTCATGGAAAGAAGCTATCATGTTGTGGACTTTGGAAGAGACGAGTCCAGAAGGAACACTCGTTTCCATCAGATGATAGTGAGACAACGAGAAATAGAAGAAGATTGAGAAAAAGCAAAAACTTGTCTTGAATGAAGCTAAAGCTGTTGACGTTCCGAGTGAAGGTCTTACCACAATTTCTGTATTAAAATTGAAGAAACACCCCAAAATGACGATGGAATGGAGAAGGCTGCATACTCAGTAACTAGTGAAGAGCAGAGGGTCAGAGTAGTTAATCTGAAGAAAGTGACTGGCAGCGCGTCAGCAGATCGGCCCTAGAAGAGGACTTGGACTCACAGGCAATGCGTGGAAAGTCACTGTCCATGGACAGTTTCTCAGAGACTCCTGTCCAGAGAGAGAATTTTAAAAACAGTGGGACTCCTACACTAGTAAAGCCTATGCACTGATTGCAAGGTCTGCCAGAAAGTAAAAGAGACTGCAATACACCCTGGAAGAGATATAGGGGAGGGCTTCAGAATAAATTTTGACCGTTTTAAAGAGTGGGGCTCCTAGACCTGCTTCCTCAGCAGGCAGAGTTTTCCCTGTACCATGGCCTCTGCGTGCACTACCATAAGCAGGACGTCCACTTCCCTTTCCCTTACTGCACGCCTTGTTCATTTTACATTGGTTAGCTAATTAATGCCTGCAAACGTTATGGTATTCTTTGGGAAAGTAAAATATGTAGCCTCTGAAAAGGACTTTTGTTTTAAGCTTGCTGCAGCAGACCTATGAAAGGAATGGAAGCCAATAAACCCTGACAATATATTCCTCTAATACTGTACTATCCCTCCTTGAGCAACTCTCCCTACAATCAATGCAGGTAACAGCAGTATTAATAGAGAAGAGAATAGCTGTAACCATAAAAAGGACTTTGGGTTTTCGCTTGCATCAGCAATAAACCCTGCTTATATGCCTCTAATGCTAAATTATCCCTTCTCCAGCAGCTAGCCCTACACTAATAAAGCCTATGCCCTAACTGCAAGGGCTGCTAAAAATTATTAGGAGGGACTGCAATACTCCATGGAAGGCATATATAGGAGGGCCTCAGAAAACATTTGTTTTCCCCATGTTAAGGAGTGGGACTCCTGCATTATTAGTGCATGCGCTTTATCTGTAGGTGTCCAGCTTGGATACCCAATCATTGTACGGCACAGAGAAATCCTGGAAGATGCTGGTAGGGTCGTGCAGTTACTCCTTCACCATAGTCCAAAACTTTTCCCCACTTGTCAGATTACCCCGTGCAACAGTGCCTGGGTCGCTGGGAGGGTCTGAGTAAACTGTCCCAGACCTTTGATAGACTTCCCCTGCCTCTGTTGGACCTGGTGTGTGTCTCCCTGGTTTCTACTTCTTGCTTGTCTAAGCAACATTTACCTCTGCCGCCAGCATAGTCAGATGGAAATTTTTGTACTAACAAGGTCCGTCAGGTATTTCACTATTTTACTAGCCCTCTTCACAACAGGAAGGAGAGATGGAAAGTTCTCATTCTAGCATGGGTCAAGAAGGGTAATCATTGTTTCCCAAAATGCGTACAACGCGAGGGTCACGTGAAAGGCAGCAAGACAGTCAGCCATGTGTGCCAGACTCCCTACAGGCAAGACTACCCTGTCCCCACCAGGAGGACAACTCTCCATCTCCTCATCTTCAACCTATAAACACTGAACGGATGGGATGAAGCTGGTGTGGCTAGTACCCTTGTAGTACAGGCAACCATCACCTGTTCCTCCTCATTATCACCCAATTCGCGATGAGATAAGGCTGGGCAGTATCACCCAATGTACTTTTTGCCTCCATCTCCACCTGGTCCGCATTCAAAGCTGCCTTTTTTAATTATGAGCATCGAGCCTTTAAGTAGATACAAAAGCGGGATGGTTACACTGATTATGTCATCATCACCGCGCACCATCTTTGTTGACGCTTCAAAGTTTTTTAGAACCTCACAGATGTCAGACATCCATGCCTACGTGTCGGTTCTTATTTGCGGCAGCTGACTGGAATAACAACGGGTATGTTTTAGCTGGTATTCAACTACTACTCTCTGCTTACTAATCCTTGCAACATGTGTAATGTTACATTCCAGCGCATGGTAACGCTTCAAACCAGTCGGTGAGGTGGCACTTGCAAGCTCTGATGCATCACTGCCACACCAGCGGCAGCTGTAGGTGACTTGCGGAAATGGGCGTAGACTTGACGTACTTTGACAAGTAGCTCAGTCAAATCTGGGTAGGTTTTCAGAAAGCGCTGAACCACTAAGTTGAGCACGTGGGCCAGGCATTGTATGTGTCCAAGCTTCAGAGCGGCCACCAGGTTACAGCCATTATCACACATGACCATGCCTGGTTGCAGGTTCAGTGGCGAGACCCACAGATCTGTCTGGTTTTTAGACCTTTCAACAACTCTGCAGCGGTGTGCGGTTTGTCACCTAAGGAAATGCGTTTCGGCACAGCCTGTTGCCGCTTCACTGAGGCAGTGCTTCCAGTTTGTGACTAATATGGATGACCGTTCCGAGATGGAGGGGGTGTAGGAGGTGAGGGAAACTCTTATGGAGCTAGGTTCTGCAATTCTGGGCGTCGGTAGCATGTGTGTCATCCCAGAGTCCAACTTGGTCCCGGCCTCCACAAGGTTCACACAGTGTGCCATGAGGGAAATGTTGCAAGCGCTTGTCCACGTCGTGTCTGTTAAGTGGACCTTCCTAGTAACTGCATTGGTCAAGGAAAAGGTGAAGTTATGGAACATGTGCTTGTGAATGGCGAGGACGGCACAATGGGAGAAATGGTGGCTGCTGGGGACAGTCGCCGCCATGAGGTTGCAGAAAGCCTGTGTCCACAAGCCTAAACTGCAACATTTCCACGGCAAGTAGTATGGAAATGTGGCCAGTTTGTGTTCCACTTGCGTTCTAAGGGTTGCGGCACGGACAGCTGAACACTCCGCTGGGACAAGGAGGTGGACATGGTTGTAGATGGTGCTTTCAAATGTCCAAAGACAGATGGAGGGAGAAATGCAGGCATCCAGGCCTGCATCCTGGACAGGGGATTGGCATGCACATAGCACAGGGGAAGAGGCAGTGGTGTCATCTGCAGACACTGATTGTTGACCCAGGCATTTGGCCCACGTAGTCGCATGCTTGGATGACGTGCTTGAGCATGCTGGTAGTTGTCAGGCCCGGCTGATTTTTGGTATAGCACAGGTTGCAAATGACAATTCTCTCATCTTCCGGACTTTCTGTAAAAAAAAATAAAAAAGAGGAACACCTAACCATTGGCCTGGTATCTTGCTGCCTGTGGGTGCTCTGAGGAATAGTTGCCTGCCTTTTCCTGCCTATTGTGGTGCTGTGAATCCCTCCCCCTGTGCGCTGCTGTCCTCGCCCTGCATGGCGCCTTCCCAGGTTGAGTCAGTGACTTCATCATCCTCCACCTTGTCTTCCGCACTCTGGTCCTCCTTCTGACTTGTTGACTTAAGACACAGTTGCCAACAAGCTATGCTGTTATCATCTACATCTTGAAACCCTGTGTTATTTAAATGCACTTTTGCCTTTTACTTATTTAGCTATAGCAGGGTTATTGTTTATTTTGCTATTTGTAGGTTTTTCAATATCTTGAAACACTAATTGCTGTCTTCTCCTGACCTTGGCTGCTCAAAAATTTGGGTAACCCTACACACCATCGCCTCATGTCGCTCTTGAAATGTGCAGTGTGAGAGGCCAGAATCAATAAATGGAAATGTAAAGTATTCTTCGGAGTGTCGAGTGAGATCACTCGTCTCATGGGACTCGCCATTGTGGGGAAAAAGGAGTCAATATGTCTGGTTAATCCAGTATTTCTTTTTATGTCCAGATCACAAAAGATGATTTCCTCTCCTATGACTACATTCTATGCATGGATGAAAGTAACCTGAGGTTAGTGAACTATTAGCGTATTTCCAAATTTGTAAACCTTACTTTATAATTGCTTGCTACAATTTTGTTGAAAATAAATCTTGCATGGATTAAAATGTATTTTTTAATAAAAAATAAATTTTTAATTTAAAAAAAAAAAAAATCAGTTTGATCCTCTTTCCTACAGTGGCCACAGCAGGTCGGGTTATTCCAGCTCTGTTCACTTCCATCACCAAAGGAAAGTGTCTGTGCACACGTCCTGGCAGGGATCAGCAGGTATCGCAAACCTGGCTCCTTGTAAGGGACAGGTAAATAAGACCTGCCTATCGTGTAGGTTTCCAGGCACTTCTGAGTAGATGTGACTGTCACTGCTCACCTCACTCAAGTGTGAAGCATCTCCATTGTTTGCATATCTGTAAACCAGCTAGAAAAGTCTTAATATCAACATAGCAAGGCGGAAAAAAGACATTTGTCCATCCAGTTCAGCCTATATTCCGTCAGAATGACCACCTAATTTCCACAAATACTCTAGTTCTCTAGCCTTTACAACTCCCTAAGCAACCAGTCGCTCTCAAATGGGACTTCTGTAGAAACCACTAAAACTATTCGGGCCATGCATCAGGTGAGGGATTTACTGTATTTCTTGATGCAAAACATCAAAATCCAGTTTGTCCTGAAGTGTGTAGAGATGTAGCATTCTTGCCATCTACCTCAATTTCTAAAATGTCCTGGTTGAGGTCTCTCACTGCTCAGTACAAGCTGCAGCTGTCAGACTGGGTGGACGGAGACACTTGGACACTTTCACTCTATAGTTGGACTGCTTTAATGCTCATTCTATTCTTTGACTATGGGACTGCTGTGAATGCCAAGTGCAACGCTCTTATCTCCAGCAGTCCTATAGGCAAGAAATGGAAAGGTGGCACATGGCATGTTCATCTATCGCTTTATTCCAGCGGGGCGTGTTTCTGTCCGTATTTTTTATGAAGAAAACTTCTCGGGTTAAAGGATGTGCAGCTGCCTACAATTTAGTAATGCTAATAATCTATTTATATCAAAATTTGTTGAACTGTCTTGGTTTTTCTTGTTTTAAATATCCCTCCAATTCAGTGGTCTCAGATGTAGGACCCCTCTCCTCAGATATCTATGGGACTAGCTAACGCACTTATGTTTAAATGTGTGGCTCTTGTTTTGCAGAGACTTGAAACGTAAATGTACCCAAGTGAAAAACTGCAAAGCTAAAATCGAACTGCTTGGAAGCTATGACCCGCAGAAACGCCTCATTATAGAAGATCCATATTACGTAAGTTTCGCCTAAATTTCTTTTTAACATTGAGCAATGGTCCGCTTGGAAGCCACCACTGTTATTTGTGAAATAAAAAATATAGTGCTGGTGTCTCCTCGCCGCCAAGGACGTCAGAAGAGACGCTTGAGGGAAAACACTGCCTTGTGCACATATTCAAAAGTATGAGGCCGTTTCACCAATTTTAGCATTTAAACTCATGTTCAGGGTCCAATTTAGGGCTTAAAAACTATCATAGACCATAGAACCTGCACTCTATGGAAAGCGCTGGGACACCTACACATGTCACTTACTGGAGGTCTTATAACATCGCCTTGCTAAATCAATATGCATTATTATAGAGTTGGTCCTCAACCCCACCCCATTGCAGCTTCCATTGTAACGGGAACACTTTCTACAAGATTCTGCAGTGTCGGTGGGATTTTTTCCTATTCATTCAGAATAACACTTTGAAGGTCATTGGTTTTCGATAGGGTTGAGATTAAGGCTCATTGCTGACAGTCGTGTTCTTTTACACCAAACTCGCCCAACCATGTACCTTGTTTGTGCATGGGGAACAGAAAGAGTCTTCCCCCAAACTGTTCCCACAAAGTTGAAAACTACAATTCTCCAGTGTCTTGTATGCTGAAACATTAAGATTTCCTTTCACTAGAACAAAGAAGCCTAAGCCGATGCCAGAAAAACCTCTCCATAAAATTGTCATCCACCAAACTGTACAGTTGGCACAGTGCAGTCAAGCAGCTAACATTCTCCCAGCATTTGCCAAACCCCTAATAAAAGTGTAATTCGTCACTGCACAGATCATGTTTCCACTGCTCCAGAGTCCAGTGTTGGCTGCTTTACACTACTCCATCTGACACTAGGCATTGTGCTTGGTGATGTAAGGCTTGTAAGTAGCTGCTTGGGCATGGCATGCCATGAAGCTTCCACTAGATACATTTTTCAGCCTATGTTGATGCCTAAAGAGGTTTGGACTCTGCAGTTATGAGTCAGAGCATTGGTGACTTTTATGCACCTGGTGATCCGGCTCTTTAACTTTACCTGGTCTTCACTTTGGAAACTTTTAGGAACCAGAGCTCCTTGGCCACACTTCTCCATAATACCACTCCCTGATGATGGTGGCATAATTAGGAGAGAAGTAATTTCACAATCTGATTTGTTACATCGGTGGCTCCTATTACAGGACCGTGCTGATATCGGTGATCCATTGTGTCACACAGGGCAGGCGGCATGGCGATGGGTCAGATGTTATACCGCTGTGGTAATGGCACTGAATTCCATGATTATGATCTGTCCCAATCCTTCTGTGCATAGTGTAGGTTATGACTAAACAACTGCTTCAAAGTGACTCCCCTACCAGTACGTATCGCAGTATGGAAATCCCTTAGGATATGGGCACATGATGTCTTTAAGACACCACTGAGTTTTTAAAGGCGAAGATGTTTCAGGAAAATGCCGGCGGTCTTTGAAACTATACATAATGAGCGGCTTCCATAGACTGGTCTGATTACTACTTTTAGCAGCTTCCCTGATTTCAAAATATGAAGTGATTTACAAGAAGTAGGAAAAAAAAAAAGTTAACATAAGCAGAACAATGTGAAAACTTGCTGAACATGGTCATTCTTTGCAACGTTTGAGCACTTTCTCATTCCGGACTTGCCTGGAAAAGACGGCGTGTGCACATACCCCAATACAGAGTTTTGCTCGGTTTCATGCAGACGATTGATGGTGACAGCATTCTGTACAAGTCGGGAGCGATAGAGGTCATCTCTAGAAAATAGGTTTCCATGAATAACTGACTTTTCCTTTTCCATTTACAGGGCAGCGATGAAGATTTTGAGACCGTCTACCAGCAATGTGTTAGATGCTGTAAATCCTTTTTGGAAAAGTGCTCCTAGTATTACACACAAGTGATGACGTTAACACAGTGTTTCATGGCTGGATCTGTTGTGTTATCACAGGACATTAAAGGGAGTCTGTCACCCCATTTTTGCCCTATAAGCTGCGGCCACCGCCATCAGGGGCTTATCTACAGCATTCTGTAATGCTGTAGATAAGCCCCTGATGTCACCTGAAAGTGAAGAAAAATGAGTCATAAAACACTCACCCAGGGGCGTTCCGCCGTCAGGTCCGGTCCGGAGGGAGTCGCGGTCCGGTTCGGCGCCTCCCATCTTGTAGCGAAGCCGGCCTCTTCTTTCCATCCCGTCGCGGCTCATGTGCAAGCGCACTGCTCTGCCCTGGTGAGGGCAGAGCAGAGTACTGCAGTGCGCAGGCGCTGGACCTCTCTGACCTTTCCCGGCGCCTGCGCAGTGCAGTACTCTACTCTGCCCTCACCAGAGCAGAGCAGTGCGCAGGAGCCACGACGGGACGGAAAGATGAGGCCGGCTTCGCTACAAGATGGGAGGCGCCAAACCGGACCGCGACTCCCTCCGGACTGGACCTGACGGCGGAACGCCCCTGGGTGAGTATTTTATAACTCGTTTTTCTTCACTTTCAGGTGACATCGGGGGCTTATCTACAGCATTACAGAATGCTGTAGATAAGCCCCTGATGGCGGTGGCCGCAGCTTATAGGGCAAAAATGGGGTGACAGATTCCCTTTAATCTTTGTGTCATATTTCCCCAAGACGTGATCTATAATTTATATCATGACGTTAAAGCATTTTATGTCACGATCCTCACGCTGCACCATGTTTGTCTAATTCAGGAATAAAAAAATAGACCATTTTAATTTTAGTAGATGCACTTTATTCATCTTCATGCCTCCAGACAAGAAGTCAATGTGTTCTAAATAGATGAAAGCAGGTTGATCTCAACATTTTTTTTATAATGTGTTTTTATTTTTTTGTCTACTATTCGTTAACTCATGAGCAGTGATATTTTAGGCCTTTATGACCAAAGCAATATTTCACTATTGGATCTTTATATTATAAGGGGAGTAAAGCTTTCATATTTTTCTAAATTGACATGTATACCTGTATGTTAGAGGTTTTATGTATTGTTAATTGGCAGTAAATGGGAACAAATAGAAGCACAAAGCATCAAATCAAATGGTTGTATTCAGTTTTCTTACTGACTGCAAGTGTTTCCTTTTCAAAATTAGCCAGACATCTGTTCAAGAGGGGGAATATACACATCTTTTTCAGATGGGTCCACTCCAAAACCTCAAAAGAATGAACTGATTTCTGTGTAAACAAACACAAAATTCTTGTAGGAAAACTCTGTGGGTTTGCCCATATTAAAAAGATGTCATGGACATATACTCTGAAGTTACGATCACACGACTACTTTTAGACCTAATGCAGTCTGTGAAAGACGGACCTCACATGGACAACCACAGGACCAATGTTATTCAATTTGACTGTTTTTTTTCCACATGAATCTAATGCCCATGTGCGGTGGGGGGAGGGGCGGGGGGATTTCAGCACGCACTAGTCATAAGTATGTGGGTGCACAAACATTTTTATGGATGCATTGGATTTATTGGGGTATGTGCATATGATGTCTAAGAAGCCAATTGAAGCTGCTTCAGGAAAAAAAAAAAATTTCTTCTCCCTGAAGAGGCTTTACTGGTGGTTTGGTGGTGGTCCTGCCCCTGGCATCTTGGCCTGTACTAAAAAAATAAAAAGCAGGCGGCTTGCAAACAAAGCCGGCCAAAGAGTGAACATGTTACTACTTTTAACAATTTCAACATTTCCGAACCCTGAAATCGTTAAAAGTGACATAAGACAGATCATGGGCACAACAGTGTCCTTTTAACATTGCTGTGAATAGTAATTTATTGCAGCACATTTTCTCCTTCGTCTCATTGGGGGACACAAGACTGTGGGTG